>JAZHYW010006428.1:0-40032 GCA_037355805.1 Ixodes ricinus
AATATATTCTCAATTTAGCGGTTCAAACCGGTTCGAACCGGTTCGAACCGGTTTGAACCGTTATTTTTGCTCCCCGGAACTGAACCGGAACCGAACCGAAAGCCGTGAACCCGAACCCGAACCGAACCGATAAAAATTTCGGTTCGACACTCTGTTGTGTTACGCTCCATAGCGATCTTAGCTCCGCCTGGTTCGGAATGACACTTTCAGAAGATTTCAAAGGACCGAAACGGCGATTCCCATGGAAACGGGTACCCGGTCAGCCCATGTTCTAGCCTTTGTCTCCTGCTAGCAGGCACGGAAGGTAATGGCGCTATTTTCCCAGGGTCCGAGTGAGCTTTAGTTTGGGGTTGTTCATCTTGAACAGGCTAAACACTTCAACGCTTGTCTTTCTCAATTTTTAGGGTACTACGAAGACTTCGAGATTGACCTCGACACCAGGACGTCAAATCTGACGTTACAGTTCACGCATGAGTACTCGAGCATTTGAATCTGAAAAGTGTATCGATCGTTTCACTATGCAGACGCAAATTTCATGCTTGGAGGGAAAACAGTGTAGAATGAACATGCATAATCAAACACGTAAAAAGAGAACATGACAGGACTGCATGTGTGACGCATGTTTCGTCGACCTTTCCCATCGCTAGAAGCGTCTGTCTAGCTCTAAAGATATTTGAAGACACTTGAGACACTTCGTGATAAGTGTCGGATAGGGCTATTTGCGAGACCTTAGTGTACACCAGCGGTTAAGATGCTCACTTTCCCCTTCTAAAGAAAATAAATAAACAAAATAAAAATATGATTAGCTAGAGAGTAGGTAGAAGAGAGAATGAAGAGTGAAGCGTTTCTCCAGAAAGCACACGTTATCTGAGTGGCTATCTAACGGCGTTCGGTATACTTGCAACGTTCCTCGATTTCAGGAAGCGGTGGAGTTCATTGACCGACAGCACGACCGTCCTTTCTTCCTGTACTGGGCGCCGGATGCGAGCCGCGCCTTATGTACTCATCGAAGGATGTCAGGGGGCGGAGCATCAGGGGGCGTGAGTGTTTCACCATTGGGCTCCAGGGTCCTTGTGCTTTATTCATCTTGAACCTGCATCGCCATGGGGCACTATCGCAGGAGGTGAACATACATGAAATATAATAATGGGGGTTGTGTGGGATATTTATACAGCGCGTAGTTGGTCGGCCATTTTCAGAGTTGCGACGAGTCACTCGCTACAGATGAGCAATTTAGCCAGTGCAGAACAACCGCTAGCCTGGGGTCTTTAACGTGCTCCACGATAGTGATACACGACCGCACGCCGGTACGATGCCCATCCAGACATCAAAGAAAAAATGCTTTCCGCATTTCCGGCACGAACAATCTCAAACGGCAGAGCACTTCATTCCTTAATAAACTTTTACAAAAAAAAAAAAAAAAGACTTACGTTTTTTTTGTTGTTTTTATGACATCGAAGTTCTGCGTATTTCGTCGATGTGATCTTTACGTCGTGAAATATAATTGGAGATCAAAAGTGTGGCGAACTATGGATACCAGTGATTTTATGATCGGCATAAAAATTTTAGACGAAATTTTCTTTTTCGTCGGAACGCCAACGAACTTTATCCTAGCTCTCATCACGTCACTAGACATTAGCGTAATGGTCCTACCGTCCCAGGATGAAGCGAGGCAGCACAACTTTGCATTCTTCTCCATTTTTTTTTCATTTTTTAATGAGATTTTGGTTTATTTTGTGTTTTTTCGATGTCTGCAGTTACGGAGATGCCGTACAAGAGCTGGACAAAAGCATTGGCGCCATTCTCGACACGCTGCGTCGTTGGGGGATCGAAAACAACACCTTCGTCTTCTTCACGTCCGACAACGGTGCCGCCCTTGTGAGCAAGACGGAAGGTATGCCTTGGAGATGAAACCGAACCTAGGCGACGACGGTGTCGCCATTCGCGGACCCTCGATCATATTTGCCATTTGACCTGGCGGTCGTGGCGACGCAAAGCCTGAAGGTAGCTTTGTTCTAGAGCAAAAAGGACGTTCACATCACTGTTTAAAAATATACAGGGTGTTTTTTTGTTTTTTTAGGTTTTACAGACGTTAACATCATCGCACCACCGTGGTTTCCACGCGCCCCAAATCTTTAGTAGTTTTGGATCACGCTCACCTGCGCAGACTTCATTATTGTAGCTTTCACGATTTCTTTTTTTTTAGGAAGTCTGTAGAGTTTTGAAAGAAAGACACCCTGTATATCTTGCAGGAAGCAGCAGCGGTCCTTTCCTGTGCGGCAAACAAACTACTTTCGAAGGTGGCTTCAGGGAACCGGCTATTGCTTGGTGGCCCGGAGTCATCGGGGCTGGACAGGTATGCTAACTTTAACCTGGAGCTACGTACTACAGACCAACAATAGACGTTGTCATAAGAGCTAAAGCCGCGGAATTTTTTTTCTTCATGATCTAGCTTTTACTTGTGATGTCGATCTTCTTATTCGGCAGTATTCGCGAGTAGCTCATTCGCAGTCAGGGTGGAGAGAGAATGAGTCCCAATTACGCCTACTTCATTTCAATTATTCGCATATGCAGAACAATATAACAATATGAATTACAGCGCACAGACCTCTTTTTGGTGGAAACCCCTATTTCGGCATCGGAATTCCCTAACCTAATTAGGACGCCACTCTCTGTCCGTATTTCCCAATACTTCACCCGTATTTTTCAAATCTATTTTTGATACGTATCGCACTGGTTTCTTTAAAAAATGAACTTCAGGATCAGTATTAACTGCGTCGCATTTGTTGGGCCAGCTCTAAGCGCCCCAGGGCCGGTTGCTCACCTTGCGGCCGCGGCTGCGGATGCGGCCAAGAGGGATTTTTATGTCACGTGACCAGCTCCATGGGGACAAGGAAGTACCTAGCGTCCTTGCCCTAATGGCAGAGAAGTCCGTGCCGCTTCGAGTACAAAAGTCTAATTTCGCTCGCAGAAACTGACTGCAGAGGCTTTGAACTGAAGTCCAATTAACCGCCCCATCATACTTTAGGAGCGGCAGGTAAAGTTACGGCCAGGGAAGGTAAATATAAGCCAAAATAAAGAAAAACTCACGCAAAACGAAAGCTGTGGTTGTGTATGTATATATCTGTGCCAGCGCCGGTCCGAACTGCGTCTGCAGCAGTCGAGCGGTTTGAGCGCCGGGACTTGCCGTCGCGGCGTGAAAGTTCAGGGTTCAAATCTCGGCGGAAACTTTTTTTTATTCTGCGAGTGTGTTTTGTTTTTTAAGTGTGATCGGTTTTTACTAATCATCCACTAGGACTACTGCGCCTTGCACGATTTTTACTGTTTGCCCCACTTGTTCGGCTGACAAACCGGGAAACAAAAGGTTACGGTAAGCCAAGTTAACGCGCTTCTACAATCGTTTCATAATGTTCATTAAAAGGAAACCAAGATCAAGCCAAGTTAACGCGCAAATACGAACGTTTCATAATGTTCATTAAAAGGACACCAAGATTACAGCATCGTTATGACTTTCACACAAACGGGGCTGAAACAAGCATCCTTTCTCAGCAACTACTATTTTATGTGTTTTTAAATATACAACGCTCTTGCTACGACTCTTTACAATAACAGGAGGCGCCTATTTAGTACTAATACACACTGCAGTCGTGTCAATTAAAAAAAAAGATTCTACGAAATAAACACACACGAAAAAAATAGCAGCCGTGGATGCATTGATTGAGCGAAATCCTACAGGCAAGGAAACAAGTCAAACGTCTGAGAAAGTCGTAAAACCGAAATAAAAGATATTATACTTTTACTTGCATGGAACGTGATAAAAGTTATATTTTTACTCTTTACATCTCGCTGTGGCAATCGTTTTGTAATATTAGCACATTACGTGTTGAATTTTAGTATGGATAGCAGACGATCACAACCGAATGCAAAAATGAGTCAGGCGTCGACATCGCAAACCATCTCTCGAACGCAAACACCTAAAATGACTTTGGATCAACAAATGGAATTAATTAGAGCAATTGGAGAACGAAAACAACAAATTCTAGAGAAATTCAGCAGCACAGTTACCTGGCGAACGAAGAGACAGACATGGGAAGATATTGTCAACGACATAAGCTTTCCGCGGAGTGCACGGCAGCCGCAGGAGGCATGGCGGAAGTTGGCAAAGAAAGCCAGAGACATGTATGCGCTCTTCCGAGGTCAAGAACAACGAACTGGTGAGTCAGAAGTACCCGCCCAATAATTTTATAAAGCTCATACGGCCTTGTGTACATTCTTAGTGAGAATGCAGTCAAATACAAGCAGAAAAAAAAGAGAGTTTCTGGCGCGATTTGAACCCGGGACTTTCACGCCGCGACGCCAAGTGCCGGCACTCTAACCTCTTGACCACAAGAGGAGGCGCGAGCCGCCGGCGCTGGCGGAGGTTTATAAATATACTGCCACCGCTTTTATCTCGCGTGGTTTTTTCTTTATTTTGCCTCATATTTACCCTCCCTGGCCGTAACTTTACCTGCCGCTTCTCCAGTATAAAGGGGCGGTCAATTGGACTCCAGTTGAAAGTCCCTGCAGACAGTTTCTGCGAGCGAAATTAGGCTTCTGTGCTTGAAGCGATACGGATTTCTCCGCCATTAGGCCGGGACGCTAGGTACTTCGTTGTCCCCATGAAGATGGTCACGTGACATAAAAATCCCTCTTGGCCGCAGCCGCAGCCGCGGCCGCAAGGTGAGCAAACCGGCCCAGGCATCGATGTCACCTCGATGACGTCATGGTGTCACGTGACGATTGTTAACAACATGACGGTCGTCATATGACGCTGACGTCAGGCCCAAGACGTCCTGCCCTGCATACGAGATATCTGGGACGCTTGAAGAACTTATTTTCACGATAGCTTCACCATGCAAGCATTCCGTTCCTCGTAGGTGACAAGTCAAGTGGCTACTGTTCTGGATGTGCTGCCGACCATAGTGCAACTGGCTCAAGTTTCACTGCCCCCAGGACTCGTTCTAGACGGAACAAGCGTCGTACCGGCACTGCTCAAATCGCCCCACCGCCATTACGAGGATCCGGACAAGTGCGTCGCAATACAGAAAGGCCTCTCTGCGCGTAACGCGGTCGCCACCGCGCGTACACTTCCTCCGAGTTCCTGATCAGGCCGCCGTCGGACACGGCAACATAACGATGTCACAATAGCCGCTCCAATCGGTCGTTAGAAATAACATCACTCACGGCCTGGCAATGCCAACGTGCCTGTGCGTCTCCATGGACAAGATCGTCATGAGGGTCCGTCATGAGCACATTTCAAGGACGCGCATGACTACGACGCAAAAGCGTTCCGAAGCGGCCGGAAGTGGCTGAGAGACGTCATTTCCGTCCGGCTAAAAGCCTGCGCACCGAATAACGCTGACACGCCATGTGTGTATACAAGTCACGCGGATGCTGATAGCGAGCGTTTATCATATATAGGACCTGCACGCCTCAGACTGATTGTCAAAAAGTAGCGTGCTTTTTTTTTTTCCACCTGTTGTGTATGCAGCATGGCTGTGGACAACGAGCTTTGAGGTCGTGCTTGAAGTTGTCGCAAGTATCCGGTACCCACGTCACCCTCACCTAACTGCGTACAAACAACGGTGAACGCAGGCCCGTGTTCTACTACAGAGGCAACGAGCTCATGGCGGTGCGTAAGGGAGTTTACAAGGCCCACTTCTGGTGCTGGACCAATTCTTGGGAGCAGTTCAAGACGGTAGGGGCGTTCTTGATATAGCCTGTATAGTAACTCTAAAAGACTCTTTTATTAGGGAGTTTTCGTAGACAGTTTTCCCACGTCCGCTGCGCTCTCCGGAACGAAGACTCCACTACTGCGCATGCGCGGAGCTATTCGCGACTCCAGCGAAATCGACGCCGCATAGCGGCAGCGCCGAGAAGCTCAGGAGAGAAGGTCGTTTCGACTCGTCGTCTGCTATCCCAGCTTAGTTCTCGTAGGCAGCATATAAAATTATAAACAAACATCGTTTCCAGTAATTATTTTTATGATTCCGCCGTGTCATTCCTACGCACTGACTAGAAGAAGGTTTCTACCGTCGAAAAATCGCTTTGCTTTCAAATGTAACACTGATTTTACGCTGCAGTGTAGGAATTTGTGGTGGTCGGCGTGCTGAGCGACGAAAACGACCTCCTTTCGTCCGCCATTTTGCCTGAGCAGCGTGCCCTCTAAAGTTCGCAGGAGTCGCGAATAGCCTTGCCTGCAGAGAACCGGATCTCGTAGCGAATAGCGGCGAACGTTGCGAGACAGCGGAAACGATCTACGGATGTTTCGTAGTTCGCGTTTCTCCTTCCGCTAAGCCCAGCGCAACGAAGCTGCTACTGCGCCTGCGCGCCGATGGTCTTGACTGCAGAGTTCCAGGTATCGTAGCGGGTTGCGGAGAACGTTGCGGAGAGCATTGCGGGACGGCGAAAACGATCTACGAAAATCCCCTATTGTCATTTGTGACAACGCGTACGCGCCCGTTCTTGTCCCGCCTTTGTCCAGGGGATTGACTTCTGCCCGGGATTCCAAGTGCCGGGCGTGACGACGCACTCGCAGAGCAACTACACTGCGGAGCCGATCCTCTTCCACTTGGGCCGAGACCCCGGAGAAAAGTTTCCATCCGGTACGGGTGGCGAGCAGCACGGACGCCTCCTCACTGAGCTTTTGAGTTCATCTGGTATCACTAGGGGGCCTTCATGTGCACTTTGCTAGGGTGATGCCACCCTTTGTAATACCACTCTCCGACAAACCAGCAGCCATTTTGGTTCTCGGCGATAATCCGTGGGGCTTATAACCCTCCCGGAAGCAAGCACCTTATCTCACAAGTTCGGAGCAGCGTTGTGGAACCCACGGAGGGAGGATTAGCATTTTCCCCTCGGATGGGAGCACCGATGGACACAAAGGTCACTTTCCGGCGCACGGGGAAACAATGAGAGGAACAAAATGGCGGTGGAAGAGGGTGTGGGAAAGGGAAAGAGGCAGTTGGCATCACTCTATGCGAAGCGCACATTAAGCCACTCTAGGTAGCACAAGAAGAGCGCACCACGGGACCCGAACTGGACACTCGGCGAGAATGTTGGCAAGATTTCTCACCGCTGCAATTGGCCAGCGCCGGGCTTGACCTTGGCGCTGGCCAATCGCGGTGGTCAGAAATCTCGCCGACTTTCTCGTCAAGTGTCCAGTTAGAGCCGCAGATGACCCAAGCCCAACGCGCCTCGGTGCTGGGCATTGAGATTTTTTTCCCTTCATTTTTAATTGTTGTTGCAGTTTTTTTTTTTTTTTTGCAACAAACAATAGTTTAATTTCCGTCGCGGTTCATAGTGGCTCGGTCCCCCTGGGGTAAAACCCTGGTTTGGGACCCAAGCTCAGACACTGTACCCGGAGGTTTTCTGGTTCCTGGAAAGCGGCGCATGTCACTCGCTTACACGCTCCCCTCTTCAAGCATTCTTGTAGATTGTTTTAAATAATATGGGGCGCGAAAAAGATGAGGAGGACGAGGAGGAAGAGGAGGAGGACAGACAATAAAGAAGGAAGCCCCACTTTCGTGGTGTTCCCTCCTTCCTTGTCTGTGTGTTCTTGTCCGAGCTGTATTCAATCGTTTTGGTTATTTGCACAAGCGACATATTAGAAAGTCAGTTCCCATACCTCCGACAACGGTACCCGATAACGATATGGTGCATCCGTAAAGGCGTCAGCGGAGTATCGGTTATCGTTATCGGAGTCATCGAAACGCTCTACTAAAGCTCCCGATTAAAAAAACAACAATAAAAACGAGTACGAGACGCAGAATATGAAAACCTTCTTCGCGCACCATCACACATCTTCATTAGGCAGTTTTCGTAGACCGTGTTTCCCCTTCCGCTAAGCCCTCCGCAACGAAGGAGTTGCTACTGCGCCTGCGCGCCGATAGCCTTGACTGTAGAGTTCTGGGTATCGTAGCGGGTTGCGGAGGGCATTGCGGGACGGCGAAAACAATCTACGAAAACTCCCTATTGTATATTTTACGAGCGGCTTCCGCTAAGAAACGTGCGGCAATTGTATTTTCTTTGCTCTTGTTCGTTAACTAATAGGGCGGGGACTACCGAGTACAACGAAGGGCATCGCTCCAATACTCCGAGCCTACCACGAACACAAGCGCACCTTGATCCCGGGCAAACCGTTGCTCAACTGGTGCGACAAGTCTGTCATGGTAAACAAAATCTCTTCTCGACGGGATAGCTGGGCTGGAGACTCACCTAGCTTCAAATGGGAATGTAACAAATGTCTGGGCTCCTTTTGTCCTCAACAGTCACCGGCGGTTGGTATCAGTGTAACTGTCGTTTTAACTTGCCTTCCAGCACTGGGCCCCACCTGGATGCGACCGGTTGAAGCGTTGTCTCCCGGTGCCACCGTCAAGGCCTTACCTCTGCGACTGGCCACATTAACGGAGACAGGCATCACTCGTCCGCTAAATATCGGGAGAAAAATAAACGAGCGGCGATAATAAAAACATTCGAATTCAAGCTTTTTTTTTTTTTAACTCAAAGCGAAAGATGAATTGCTTTACGGATTTTTCGCTTCTTGTTCTGGTCGTATCACTTAATTTTACATGCGGTTGCACAAGAGGCTATTGTCTTTCCCTACCGCTTCGTTCTTAATTGCCACATATTCGGGGAGCTCGACATCTCAATAAAACACACGAAGGCAGGAAATGCCGCTAGGCGCAAATAAGATTCCTCGTGCAAATTAAGTTTGATCGCTTCTGAACGGACCTTTCTACCAACTACCGCTGCGGTACGTTCATCATAAGTTACGCCATTTGTCTTACGCCATTCCTGTGCTTTCCTATAAACTCTTTCTTTGGGACGTACCTGCAGGGCCGGCCCTGTATAGGTGGGCGACCTGGACAGTCGCCATGGGGCGTCATCGCTCCAATACTCCCCCTTTTTGCTTTATTTGAACACGGCGCCCGACACGCCGTTATAGAGGGTATTCACTGAACACCATGTTTGAGGGCGGTGTTTAGAGCGCATGCTCAGAACGAGCTTACATTACTAGGCTGCTGAGACCGGCAATCTTGATGGTGCGGAACGCACGGTTGCAAAAAACTTTGAAAGGTCGCCGTCAGTACGCGCGTCAGCAGTCGCGCACACAGCTATGGCTGCAAGTGGGGTGACAGGCTGCCGTCATGTCTCTGCTCGTGCGGACGAGTCCGTGCACATGCAAGCTAGCCAAAGCTATACGCTCACACGCACGCTTCACGTGCTTGCACACATGTGGAACGTTGAGCGGCGTTTGCCAACTCCCGGTTCTTTAGCAAGTTTTGTTTCACTGTTGACAAACGACGACAATGAGCTGGCAGCCTGTGCAAGCATGGTTCTGAAACCTCCAGACTGTAGTTTTCAGAACCATGCTTAGACAGGCCTGCAGATCATCGTCGTCGTTTGTCAACAACTAAACATAATTTCCTAAGGAACCGGAAGTTGCCAAACGCCGGAACTATAGTCTTTCTCCACGTGCGACAAACCGGCTGGAGCTCTGTGCGAGCCGAGCGCGAGATGGCACGAGCCATATCGTGCATTAGTGCCTGTTCCCTGTGAACTACAATCATGGCGGCGTCACGCATGCGTAGAACGCTTAGTGATATCGGTCTATCATCTATATGCTAGATCGCTTTTCGTTTTTGGAATGCTGTTCCTACTCACATGTTTACTAACAACGTAATGTCGTACCTAAAAGATAAAGGCATATTACAAAAAAAAAAAAAGGGGGGGGGGGTAGGCTTCGCGGCCGGAGTTTGCTTAGGGTGCTGGATGGTGTGGCGTACCTGTCACTAAAATTGTGAGATAAAGTTCCGTTCACAAACGGAAATTAGTAGACAAAACAGTGTATACATGTCCCAAACCTCAGATGATGTCGGTTTTTTGCTCCGGCTGACTTACATGCCCAGGAAGGTCCGTCTGTTGGCAGGTCGAGGTGACCGCGGTCTCACGTGCCAGCCGCAGGATCCAAACGGCAGCCGCTGTTGCCGCGCGGCGCTTTCAACGACGCGTTGTTTGCAAAACGGCCAGGAGGTTATTTCGGGGCTACGTCCCAGGGCCGGCAGCCCGGGTCCGCTCCCCACCCTCCCTCTTGTAGCTCCTCGCAAGAGGCCGCTTTTGATTTAGGCAGACGTCCAGGCCGAAGCCAGCATGTCCGCATCGAAACGTCTTGCTTCTCACGACCCTTCAATGGTAAGTCGAAGCCCCGATGACTGACCTCAAGGTCCACGCGCATCAATCGTTTCAAGGCGGACCGCAACAGACCGACGAGAAGGGTGCCTCGCGGTTCCGAGTCCAAACGGGAAGTTTGCACTAATGCGCGACGGAAAGCGACATTGTTGCATCATGCAACGCCGGATGCGTCTGGATTATTTGTCTTTGTGCGCAGGGGGAACACGTCTGGTGCCAAGTTTCCTGACAAGGGCGGCAGGAAACAAGTCAGGATCAGTTTTGTCGGTGTTTGTCTGTTTAGATGTTAGATCGTCACCGCCATGGAAGTCGATGCGCGGTATAGCTAACAAATCCCACTGGCGTTTTGCGGTTGAAGTGTCCTCGCACTGAACAGGCGTATCCGCCTCGCAGTATGATCATAATCGCTTACGATACTGCTCCGTTGCTATGTCTGCACGGCACGCTCTCCTTCGATAACGACGACTGATGTGCACAGTGAACAACATGTTTTACAGAACAGCGTTCGTAGTCACATCCGGTGTATAATATAGATCTAACCGCAATGTAAACTGACCTTGAACAGTTCTAGTCACACGCGCAGCCTAGGCCTGGGGGAAGGCAGCAGTAACGTGCTGGAGGCGGTGCGTCTCTATAGTAGTATACGGACTTTTCTGCGTCCGACATCTGCTCCTTTATGGGTTCACAGCCTGCATGCATCGTCACCTGCAAGTTCATCGGAGAATATTATCTGTTTTTCCCCGTACACGTTTGAACCATTGCTCATCTGTGATCGGATGGATGTAACTTAGGCCACGCACTCATCTGGATCTGCCGGTCGGTCCTTGCAGGAAGCGTGGCGGTAGACCGGTCATGGACAACTCTCGCGAGCAGTCTCCCGGCGAAAGCGACCCGGAGGATGCAGATCCGGACGAACCCGTGGAGTTCTGGCCCAAGGTCTGCTTCGAGGACCTGCCCGACGCACAGCAAGGACCCTGGGCCTCTCTGCCGGACGTCCTTCTGGAAGCTGTGTACGGCCTGGTACCGATTCGCGACCGCTACTCGATGTCACAGGTTAGTTGCTGCTGCCGGAGCTGTCCTTCTATAATTTATGCATAATCAATGTTTTTTTTTTTAGTAAACTAAAAAGAAATTGAAGACTGCAAATTGCTTTTCTAAACATGCAGGTATGCCGCAATTGGTACCGAGTATTTTACTCGCCCCAAGTATGGTCCGTCTTTGTACTCGACGACCGTACCATGACCCGACGCAAGTTCAACTACTACATGGGCTACCAGCACATCCTCGACCACTACCGCACGCAGATCTGCATGCACAAGATTGGCCGCTACATCCGCCACCTCTTGATCCCGGCCATGTCCAACTTCTTCAACCTGTACGAGTTCATGGTGATCATGGCCTACTTCGGCGAGCGAAGCGATACCCTCCACCTCCTGCGCACCTTCGACTTCACCTTCGCCTGCCACATGACAGACTCGGACGGACCCGAACAGGACAGACCTCAAGAGAACGTCTTCGGAACCGGAGGAAAAGTCCTCGAAGCCCTGAAGAGGCTGATGCGATGTTTCACGGGTCTACGGCACCTGGCGCTCACGGACCTTCTGCTCGAACCGCAAGAAGCAAAGTTCCTCTTGGATGACGTGGCCGGGAACTGCATGACCACCTTGAGGACTCTGCGGCTCGTCAACTGTTCCAAGGAGCCTCACCCGTTTCTGCACGTGGGTGTCTTTCTGAACTTGTCCACGCTCTACTTGTCGCCGCAGCATCTTGATGAGGACGTGGTTGCGCTTCTGAGCTACACAGCCTTGCGGGACTTGCACCTGGTGCAGTCGACGTACACGCAACTGGGCATACGCGTGTCCACGAGGGCTTGGAGGGAGTTACGGAGGGCGGCGCCGAGACTCAGGGTGCACCTGGCCGTTGAAGGCAGGATCGCTAAAGAGGTAATACTGGTTTTGCCTTCTGGAATATGTGGAACAGCTAGATGCCAGCAGCAAGTCTATTATAACTATATGCTTGCCTTGTGAAAGAATCGGTAAAGCTTAAAAAGCCTGCAGTCAAAGTTACAAGGGCGAGCTAGCTCGGGCACCTTGCCATGAGACGTGCCTTTCTAACATGAGAACTCGTTCTGTGGAAAAACGCTTCAAAGCCGCGATCTCGTGTCCTCGCGCTTGAATATCCTTGACTGCAGTCTCAGTCTAAAGGCCGGTTCAGACACTTCGCGTTTGATGAGCGTTTGACTGCGTTGCGTCGAGAACCAAAAGCGAGTCACCGGCACATCTGTGCTTCGTATGAAGCGTGGAATCCAATTCAAGGAATCATCTTGGCACGCGATAAAAGCAGTAGGGATGTCCTGGCTTCTCGCAGCCGCAATGCAGTCAAACGCAACTGTCTGAATCGTGCTATCCTATGCGGCTCGCAGGCAGGGGCGGATCCAGGGGGGGGGGGCGACGGGGGAGGCCGCCCCCCCCCCAAACAAAGTCGACCCCCTCCTCCCCCTTCTCGGTGGGCAATTCGAAATGGGTGGAACCCCCGGTGCACACGAAAGAATGGGAGAATAGTATCCTTACAAATTTTCCACCCCCCCCCCCTAAAAAAAAAGTTCTGGATCCGCCCCTGCTCGCAGGTAGACTCGTGCAAAACATCACTCAGGTAGCACTCTACCCGAATCACCTCTCACCAACCGTAAAAACGTTAGCGCACATTACCTGACGTCATATAATCGCGACGTACATGATTAGACGTCAGCTTCCATCCAAAGGGTGCACAGTGAAGTGTCTACGCTCAATTTGTGCTCAGACATACAGCAGTGTGCGCTGACGTGTTGTGTTCCAGTGGGTGAAAAGTGCCTTGGGTTATCCAGACAGTGTTTGTTATTGGTCAGTCAAGCTCTGGGAACATGTCACTTTAGCATGTCCCCTATCGCTGCGCGTGTCAACGGGGATGGCCGGTATATGCGGGTGCAACGAACTTCTAAGGAGGGTGGAGGGGAAAAAATTCTAGGTGGTTTAAATTCAGTCGTTTTTAAATCAACAAACATATAAAACGCACAATCTAAAGAGCAGAAAGGTCTACTGTACTTGTTGGTAGTAAGTTGTAGCGTGGGTCAAATCTGGCGTATGCTAACGATGAACCACTTCCAGGACTAAGATCCCTTTCACTGGGATCTGTAGTCCAAAAGATATAACCGATTTCAAACGATAATCTAAGACAATCTAAGATAATCAATAATATAGAAGAAAAAGAAAACGAAAGCGAGAGAAATGGCACGAGAAAGAAACTCACCATAGATAGGCTCTCACTAATCCAGCTCCCGACATCATCACACCAGATTATCTGGCAGGAAGGCGCCCCAGTTCACTCCGTGGTCTACCGGACCCCGTACAACCAAGTGGGCCCAGAGTCTGCGCTCGTGGTCGCCACCTACTACCCGCAGGACCTGAGGACTTACGCCTTTCTGGGGTTGCCCAAGTTCCACATGGCCAAGCCGTTTGTGGACCGCCCAGACTCTGCCCTCGTAAGCCTCGTCATTTTAAAAAGCCTTATAGTCAAAAAAAAAAAAAAAAAAGAAGAGACATAAACCTTGTTAGGCTATAGTGTAAAGACCAACACGCGGTCCTGACGTCAGGCCGCCGCGTGTGCAGGCGCTTCACGCAAATCTGGTTTCTGGGGACGCGTAGTGCCCACACGTGGCATGGGCAAACTCAGACTTGTTTGTAAACAACGTGTCGGTCTATACACCATTCCAATATTTACGAGACCTCAGCCCAGCACGCGCATGTTCGTCGCTTCGCAAAGCGAGCAAACACGAACACTAAAAATGGAACCGGCCATAACGAGCGTTCGCCAGATTCCTTTCGCACGACCGAAGCTGTCAGACGATAAGTTGTTTTACCCACAGCTGATGACGACATGCACACAAAAACGTTAATGTCACTTCCATCGAATGACATCATGTTATCAACGAATCAACTCGCAATCCTCCTGACTACGAGCGTCGCAAGTGCACCGCGCGCACGCCAGAAATGGCGGGCGCCGACAGGATCAATAAGACACCGATGTCACTCGGTGTTAATGCCATAATCTTTGCCGTGTGGCAGTGGAATTGGACAAAACAAGACGCATTCACCGTAAGTCTGTTAGCCAACAGCTAAAGGCAGGTTCACACATTTGCGTCGCGTCATGCAGCACAGCGACTCCCCATTGGCTCGTCGTGAAGTGTCAGCGTCTGACATAGGCACTCGCTGAGCGGCGTGCAAGTAGAGTTGCGGGCGTTTTGCTTGAGTGATGACATCCTCAGCCATTTTTACGCCCTATCGTGTTGTTTTGATGCATTTGTGAAGTACGCGCAATCCTGGTGTCAATCAGCGTCGATGCGCGATAGCTTTGGCTACATGGAAAGACGACGCTTACATTGTACGCGCCCAAGTCATCGGTTTCACCGAGTGCGCGAGAGCGTCACGCGCTGAACATTCACGTGTAACGATCGGATGTCTTCACCCGCGCGACGAGACAGACATCTAGGCACGCCTACTCTACATACGTTTTGAGCAGCGCTCCAGGCGAGAAAAATTGAATACTTGGCTCGCGACTTACGAACATGCATCAATACGCTGATCCACTATACATCGTATTCAGCTTCGGTACCAGACGATTGCCACAGACGCAGCCAATGATACGAGCGCGAGGCATAGGCCACTGAACGGTGCATGCATCTGCACGACCGCTGCGTGCCTGGCAGGGACGGCCGAAACCCGCGCGAGCTCGCGCCCTTCGTAGCATACTGGCTGCGTCTGGACTGACAGCTCGAATACAAGATATAGAGTTGTTTTCCTACTCCGATTCCATTTTAAGTGCCAGCGTAGCAGGAGACTACAAGAGCGAGCTGCGAGACTTTCAGCGGCCCCTGCCAAGCACGCGCGCTCGTGCAGCTGCGAAGCATACCGTTCAGGAAGACGCGCTTTTGAGAGTAGCTTCGGCTTCGCTATCACGCAAAGTGAAATATACGTGCTCGGCAGGAAGCTATGAAAAAAGCAAAGATGAAAGGAATGTTTAACGGGACTCTGCGGCCGCGAGCTGCATAATTGTTTTTTTATTTATTATTGTTCTTTTAGACGTTCTGTTACCGCGCATCTACAGCTGCTGACATTGCGGTTTGCATTTCGAACGTGGCACGTCAAAATCGAACGTTACAGAGCCACCTGGATGGTTCCAGCCATCATAACATGGTCGCGTCTTGCGGATGCGACTCGCGCCGCCTGCCCCAGGAGCAACGGGTCGTATAGCAACAGCTCGACGCAAGCAGTCTGAACAAGTGGTTGCAGTCGCACTCGAGCGCAACTGTTTGAACGAGCCTTTAGAGACCTATTGAGTCTGTTAGCCAAGGGTAACAGGCGCACAGGCTAAAAGCGCAGGCGATACCACACCCACAGAAAGACGACGAACGTCCATGACGTTGCGCTTTTCGGCATTCCTCGATTGGCCTCATCGGCTGTGCTCGGACTTATGGTGTTAGCTTTTTTTGTGTGTTGTGTGCTTCTAATGATAAAAAATAATGACTCGTGCCGCTACCACGTGTACAAGCGTTCTAGGCGGCACGAGCGTATTACGTGCGGAAAGTCCCACAATTCCCCTCGTTCGAAGGTCTCCCGGGTGGATAGATAGATGTTAATGGCCATACCTTTTGTAACGGGTGGTAGCTTGCGCCACCTAGCCTAAGTCTGATAAAACAAACATGATTCCTCCCGCCCTTCTAAAACCAATTTTCTACCCCTACCACCAGGCAGTGTGAGATATCACCAAACTAACATTAAAAAATCGGCAAAAAAAAAAAACTAAATACATTATTATTTGCTTTTTCCCCCCGGCGAGGATTTTGGGATTCATGTTTTGCGGACCCCTGTGGACCGGCACAGATGATGGAAGACCCCGTGCGTATTGAGTGTGTTGTGCCGCCATAACAGAGTGGATAAATGGATATAAAGAAGGGCTAGTGTGAAGTAGACTTCTCTCATTGACATAGACACGAGAAAACTCACCAGCATTGGAGCGTCTCTTGTCGATTTGAAAACAGACAACTTTTATTGCCGGGCTTGACTGGTGAGGCAAGGCTTCGCGGACCCTAGAATGGAGGTCGCGGACCCCAAAGGGTCCGCGGACCTCCATTTGAGAACCATGCGATCACAATGTACCACCAACTAGCCCAACTACATGCCTTGCTGGTCTATACCTTCGGAAGTCATGTTTCCCACGTCTGAGGGTGATCGCGCGCTTGCACGCCCGAAAAGATGGCAACGAGAAAGCGCTCCAAAACAGCTCCAAATCTACGAGTGATGTTGGAACCGTTTCTCGTTCCAGGTACTCCTCTGTCGTTCCTGTCCGAGACTAGAAACGCTCATCATTCGAGAGCGCATCTCAACGGCTACGGTCCTCCTCCTGGCCCATCATGGCCGGTCGTTACGGCAGTTCGTCGTCCGTGGCAACGCAGTCGTCAAAAAGTGCGACTGGCCCCAAAACCCGGAGTGGAGCGAAGAGTTCTACGCGTGGCTCCGTCACACGTCGCAGTCGTACGACGCCGTCTGCAAGGAAGTGTCTCAGATGCTGGGCGTCTCGTGGACACCGCTTACGGACAAGCAGTTCAAGGCCATCGTGCTGAACGAGCCCCACAACGAACGTTTCATCCTACCACGTACCTTCGCGGCTGGCTTCCAGTTCCCGCCGCCAGAGCACAGGCTTTCCTTTTCGTCCATCGCTTCATCATCGCCGGTCTGAAACGCCGGCGCTCGCTGAAGAAACGCTCACGGAAACACGATGACGGCCAAGGACAGGGAGGAGGGACGAATGTGCCGTCAAGAGTTTCCGCTAGAGACGGAAAATTGCTGAACGTGGCGTCGAAACGCTTTTTTTATTATCTGTACATCTATAACTGTTCCGTCGAACTCGATCTAAGATAGCGAATCAAATATATGCGTCATCAGTAGCCTCTTTAGTGCAAGGACAGGCTGCGTCCTGCTGGCCCTCTTTGCACTGTAAGAACTAGGGTGACGCACCATTCGATTCCATCGTTTTTTTTCAAATAAAGTTTGGCGGTTCTCGTGCTTGTTTAGGAACGCTTGCACATTTTGTCCGGATGCTGTCAAAGCCGATACGACGGACGAGCACATAAACGGACTATAAACGCTAAGTCAAGGCGCACTCCTCTATACTTGCCATTGAATGGTTATCCGATGATGCGCTTTCGGCCTGGCGTCCTTGGCCCCTCGGCTCGTAATGTCTGATAACGATAACCGATAACAATGCGATTCCGTCGCAAAGGCGCCGGCGGCGAAGTATCGGGTGCCGTTATCGGAGCTATCCGTTCGATTCGTAGAAGCGTTCACCATCCCAGAAACGCAAGGTCACGGCCACGGTCGCAGCACAGAGAACGCTGCGACACGACTACAAGATAAAGTCCTCTCAAAGAAGCGCCCAAATAGCCTCAGCGAAAAAAAAAAAAAAAGTGCCTCGTTTTGGGTGCGCGTTTTTCCCGCTCTGGGCGTCTGCTCGGACCTTGACGGACGCTGGCTATGAACAAAGCCAGCGTCTCCCATGCAGGCTGTTTAAATGCGAAAACATATACTCCGCACTGAACAGAAAGTGAGGCTTAAGACCGCGTTATCGTTGCGCTTCAACAAGCATGCCCCATCGCGACAACAATATCGAAAAGTTTTAAACCGCGTTAACTGAACCGACCGTAACGACCAAAACACCGTAACAACCGTGACTCATGGGTTGCTTCGTGAGCTACCTTGCATCGCTTGCCGTGCTGTGTACGGCGAACACTTGTCCCGGTGACTTTGTCGGTACGGTCGTTTCGGTTGCATGCGAACGCGACCAACGCAGATGCGTGAACCAGTCTTTACAGACGACGAAGCCAAGATCACGTGGTCCCATCGCGTGAACGCGCTCGCGCCCCCTGGCTGAGCGCAACAGGCTAAGCTCAGAAGCATGACAACTTCGAGACGCTTTGGAAGTGGTGCAGTTGATTTCTTGCACGACTGTACCTACTGGGTCAACCAACTTTTGATCCTGCACACGACGTCACTACTCTTTCGTGAGACGCTTACAGCTTAGCTTTCGATGGAAAACGTCGCCGTGGTCATGTTCAGGTCGTGCCCATTCTGAGTTTTATTCTCGTAAGGCTTCCTCAGACCTTTCAGTACGCGATTGTCGAACGTGAATAAACGGACATCCAACTTTGGCAAGCAGGTTTTTAGAAACTAGCAGTACTTGTCCTGTATTATAGCGGTTGAATGCTGGGTCCGGACATTTCATCGAACGCCGTTTCATCGAACTCAGTTTCATCGAACGCCGTTTCATCGAACGCCATTTCATCGAACGCCACCTACTTGAGCAGTAGAAATTCTACAACTAGGAAATATTTTTCCCTTTAGCACCGGGAGGATAGTAGTGTTTTTATATTTATTATAATTTATAAGCTTATACATATATAAAAGGAACAAACCTTTTTTGTCACCTTCTATTCTTTTGTTTAGTAAAAGATGACCTCTGTTAGTGTGGCCAATGAGAAACAGGAACACTGACGACACTCTTTAAAGCTGTGATCATCAAGTGCAGTGACGAATGCACGTCCGTTCAAGGGCATATATATCTTCGTCCTTGAAGAGACCTATTCTGCTTCAAGATGAAGCCGTCCTTGAAGCAGTGATCTGTCTCCGTGTCCCATGATACGGGAAAAAAAAGAGGTGTCTCCCCTCTTTGTTAATTTATTATAATCCACAGAATCATGGATTTGCCAGATATTCGACATACAGTATACTATATACTGCATGTCGAAGATCCGACAGGTCCACGGTTCTGTCGGTTACAATAAATTAACGAAGAGGGAGACGCGTCTTTTTAAGAACATATATTTTCTTGAAAAGAAAGCTATTCTCCCAGGATAAAATGAAAACACACGTAAACCGACAAATACAAAATAAAAAAGGCGCTGCGGAGAATAGCTGTTTCCCTCTTTAGAAAGTGCCTTTCACGCGTGAATAAATAGAGGGATGAAGTGGGGAAAAGTGTGTGGCCGAGAACAGCTGCCAACCTCGCCAGAAAAGAATAAGTCGCGTATCCACTCAAGTTTTGATATGATAGCTACCTTCTATGATTCAGTAGCCAACGTTTAGGTGGACAAAAAATTGACCGGGTAGTAATTCTATTTCTGGTGAATTTAGAGCGGTCTCAAAACTATTTCAAAAGCGATAGTAAATTATGTAAAAAGTATTGTATAACTCCAAAATTCAGTAAAGGGAAATTCGATGAAATGGCGATTCAATGAATCGGCGTTCGATGAAATGTCCACTTTTTCGATGAAACGGCGTTCGATGAAATGGCATTCGATGAAATGTCCGGTACCCGTTGAATGCGCATTTCGTTTTTACATTAGGGTGATTAGTTACTACTCTTTGTTTCACCTTAGGTCCAGACACAGCTGACGCTACGAATCGAGGGGACCAATGAAACAGCGCCAAAGGAGCACCATCATAATGATCGGCATGTTTCTGTATGTGTTCTATCATTTCTGAGCCAATCATAAACAGAAAAGGCCTAGTGACTCGCGCTTTCGACGCTGCTTGATTTGTCCCATTACCTCGCAGCATCGGCTGCGTCTGGACGCATGCTAAGGCTGAAGGACCGAAGATAGATAGACTGAATACGCATTACTGTGAACAAGGGACTCGATCAGCTGGAACAGCCTCTACACAAGCCAGCTGAAGTGACTAGTACCGAGAAGCTGCAAACATTAGCCAATCAGAATGAAGGATGGGTTTTAGCAGTTGGGTGAATCTACACAGCAACAAGGCACTGTTCCAGAGTGCAGGACGGAAAGCAGGAAAATCTTGCTGCACCCCTGCTAGTCCCATGCGTGATGGCCTGTTATAAAAATCGATAATGCGTGCACTTGAAAAGAAGGGCGTGGGAAGACAATAATTATAACCTAAAGGGAACACAACCTAGTGCCAACAAGAATTACAAATGCAGCTTTTCACAAACAGCAACACGTGGGGCCCATCAGTGTCACTCTAAATGGCTTTATTTACAATATTTATTTAAGTACGGGAAGAAACAAAGTTTGGGCAGAGGTGTCTGCGCACATAAATACTTTGCATAAACAAATCTCTCGGTCGTAAAATGCCTGATACAGGCTGTTTCATTTTTTGCGTGTGTGTTCCACACAGGTGGGCTCACAATAGAAAGCCACCACCCCCGTAAAGCATCTCTATGTACAAATCACAATTGGAGATCGACTCTCATCACAAAATTCGCTGCCGGGCACTCAAAATTCACGCGAGACTGCATTGTGCATCGCAAATATATATACCGAAACACATTTCTAAATGGGAGCAAGCTCAGTTGAAAGACTAGGACGTTGTTCAGACACTTATTGGGCATTGCCTACTCCACAAAACAAACATTAATTAATAAACTCCCATCATTAGTAAAAACCCAGGTGAAAATCAGTCCACTTCCAGCTGGATTATGGAACTGGAAATGAGGCAGTCCAGCTGGATTCCAGCTGGATCCAGCTGGAATCCAGCTGGACTGCCTCATTTTCAGTTCCATAATCCAGCTGGAAGTGGACTGATTTTCGCCTGGGAAGCATCGTTTGCACAGTGGGCTCAAGGACAGGGCAGACCGACATGCTTTTCATGCCCCAAATTGCAATGCCACAGTGGTATCGGATAAAATTGACTGGATACAACCCAGGCATAGAACTAGTGTCACCATCTTTTGGTTGAGCTCCGGCATTAATACTGTACTATTGTTACTGGCAAGAGGGCTGCCGACAACAAGCTTCACGAATGACAACACCAGCGACGCAGATGAGTTCGTTTTCCGGGATGAACCTGCGGCCCGATGTGTGCTTCCAACGCCTGCGGTGGTGCTGGGCCATTTTCGCACAAATGTCCTACTGTTTCCAAGTCACGGGAATCCCGTAGATTAGTGTGGCAAATATGACTGTGCCCGCTCCCATGAAGAAACGGCTGCAACAAGAATGTAAGTTCTTTTCAGCAAAGTCTTGTTTGCACAGTGGGGCTACTTTACCTACTTTACCAAACATTTATTGCAAACTTACACTGCTCCAAGAACAAACTAGTAGTCAATTGCACAGCCTCCGAAAATAACTGCATCATGCCTTCTAAAATAACTGCACCATGCATTAATGCATTGCCGTGGGCTAGCATTACTAACAGACTGGAAGCTTGTGAACTGTTTTAATTCTAGAACACCCTAGGCAGTCTTTCAGGCTACACTGCCCTAAACCCGGAAGTTTAAGAACCTGTGGTCAAGTTAATATCTTCAGGAGGGTGCGTTCTACACAATTACCAAACTTTATAAGAGAACACAGCTTGGGGTGAGGTATTGTGATGCACCCGAATGGCTGCATTCCCTTCTCAGTCATGTTGAAGAAGAACATTAAACTATAGTTGAATTTAACCTAACAGAAAGATAGGTAGTATCACTATTCTTTCATTCAAAATTCAGCATATACGATCAGCAAGAAAAGACTGGTTCCTCGAAGTATAAAGCCAAATCTTAGAAACGATTTCAAGGTTTGTTGAATGGGTACCATCCCACCATAGTGTTAACTCAACGTAACATTTGCATTGCAATTGCTTGGAAAAAAAAAAAAAATATGCAGGATTCACATTATTTGGTCATTACCAAAACTTTTGTGCATTCATTGTTTAGCAAGATTACTCACCCGGTAGGTAGAAGATCACCCAGCAGGAAATACGAGCAGAAAGTAGACAGCACGATAGAGACCGACGTGGCAAAGCCCTTGAGGATGCTGTCGGCATACCGCACCGCTAGCGACACAATCAACCCTCCGAATGTCTGTTGGGAGGAGACAAAACTCAAGTGAACAATGTCGCTATCAAATGGAAACGAACTCCTCCACGTAAAAAGGGGCGATCGATGGACGAGTGCGTTTGCGCACCACAGCTCGAAGTATGTACAGCCAAAGCTTGCGGCGCAGGTGCTAAGGATCCCGAGTTCCCACCCCCGATGCCTATCCCTGCCCATTTCGATCTGGGTGAACATCGATCTGGCGTGCGGTCATGTAACGCTACTGCGTGGTACATGTTAAAGACCCCCAAGCTGACAGTACTAGTATTGCAATGGCGAAATTTCTCATCTACAGTGAAGACACCAGGCACCGATTGAGGCTAGCTGACTAACTTACCGCTGTCTAAACATATACTACGCAACACAATTATTTACTCCATACAAAAAATTATCAAGGGTTCATTCATGTTTCCTTGTGGGGTCTAGTCACCTCATACATTATTTTAGTAACATTACATTGGTTCCATCTCAAAACATATGTTTGCACTCAATTTATGGAGTTTGGGTATCAAGTAAACGTGTTAGAAGCATCCTGAGCAATTGTTGTACCCGCTCCAAACTTTTATGATGCATGCAGCACGAATAATGTCATACAGAGTCAATCAAATGCCAAGTTTGCACTTGATTGCCTGTCGCTTTTACAGATTAGCATAAAAAGCAGAGTTTCGCCGCTCGAGTTTCAGACGCACACAGGCGACAACATCTGTTACAGCATTGTAGCAAAAATGAAGAGACAGGCTATCACCCAGCACTGAAGTTAACTGCATTGTGCACAGCACACAGTTGCATCCTAGACAGGTAGCACAGAGAGAACAATGGCCAGCTGCAAAATCACACTTTTGTTGGTTTGCAGAGGCTCGAGCCACATTCCGTATGCCAGACGACACTTCACATCCTCACAACATGCACTGTTTTATACATTGTTGGTTCCCCGGTATAATATTAGAACGTTCGCAGGTTTCGTAGCACAACACCAACGGCCGCCATACTGCGTTTGCGGAATTTGCAATAAGAATTGGCTTACTTGAAGGAAAATGACAGTCCACGTGATGCTGTTGTAGCCCTGGAAGAAGCCTTCGGCAAGAAGCGCATTCCAGTCCGCCAAAAGCATGGCCAGGATGCCGAGGAGGAACCCAAATATGGCTAGGTAGGAGAAAAACAAATGCCGGAATTGTCCAAGGTCTCCTGAAACCAGGGTGTCGAACCGGAACCGAACCGAAAACCGGAACCGAACCGGTATTTTTTCCGGAACTGAACCTGAACCCGAACCGTTATATTGTTATCGCGATGAACCCGAACCGGAACTGAACCGGAAAAAAATAACGGTTACCGGCTCATGTCAATACGGTTCGGCCACGCGCTGTTGACAATGAATGTGCTATCAATGCCATTTGTTTTTTAAGTGCCGTCAACTGACACACACCTCGCTTACATATTTTTCTTCTCCACTCAGTCTTAGGAATATAAACGCTGCATCCATGAATCTTGACATAGGAACCAGTATTGCGCTAGTCGCGGCTTGCACGGAAGAAAAAAATTGGAAGGCTGTGCAAAAAAAAAAAAATCGCGTCACGGGATTTTATTTTTCTACAATCTCGTAAATCCTAAATGCTGCTGTGTGCTCATTTCATAACACGTTTCTAAAACGTGATGTTGATTTTTATTTTTTATTTTGATGTTGCAATTTGTCATTTATAATTTCCGAACCGGTTTGCAAACCGGTTCAGCGCCCCCAACCAGTCTGCGAACCGGTTCGCGGATCGAATTAATCGAACCAGAACTGAACCGGAACAAAATTAATTTACCTGAACCTGAACCGTAACCGAACCCGTATTTTTTTCGGTTCGACACACTGCCTGAAACACACACTAATAGCCCCATCCACAAATGGGACTCGTGCTGCAGAACCCAGGGGTCCGGGGTTCGATCCCCACCCCTGCCCGTTTCGATCTGGATGGGCATCGTACCAAGCGTGCGGTCGTGTACCACTACTGCGTGGTGCACGTTAAGATCTCAGGTTAGCGGTTTGTACTGCACTGGCAAATTTCTCATCCAAAGCTGGGAGACAAACTACCCAATGAGGCAGATTAAGTTCTAGGCTGTAAAAGATACACACACCACAATTTTAATGCGAATAGCATTCTTTGGCTACTTCACGCACTTTTCGTCTATGTATCTATCTATCTATCTATCTGGCTATCTAACCTCTTACGCCGCGGGTCGATAAATAAATAAAAAAGACCGGCGCCGGCTGGGATTCGAACCGTTGACCCTTTGATCAGCAGGCAGACGCGCTAACCACAGAGCTATGAAGGCAGTCATTCAACGCACTTCTAAACGGTTGTTTATATCTTTACTATAGGACGCGCTTTACAGCGCTGTCACAGCTGCCGGTGCGCGCGCGTTCCATGCACGAGGGCTCATTCCGCTCTCGCGAGGCTGAGCACGGCCGCTGGCTCACCCTCTCCCGCGCTCGGGGAGAGGGTGATGTAGCGGCCGTGCTCAGCCTCACGAGAGCGGAATGAGCCCTCGTGCATGGAACGCGCGCGCACCGGTAGCTGTGACAGCGCTGTAAAGCGCGTCCTATGGTAAAGATATAGACAACCGTCTAGAGTACCGTTGGTTGAGACTAGCTGAGACGCCAGAAAGTCTGGTCGGTACCATTTTGAGTGTTTAGTGCGTATGGCACGTGCTTTGCTCGCCTTCCTAAGTGACACAAACGCACGTGCTGGGCTGCGGAGATCGTGCGCAGGGCTGTGAAAGTGTCAACAAATTTAGAATCGCCTCAAGAGTGGGCTGGCGTATCTAGAGTGTGCCGGCCACCTGACGAACGTGCATAACTCCGCACCGTTTGATGCTATTCGCATTAACGTAGATAATCATTCCCAAAGAATGGGTTCTGCTGATTTTTTTTTTTTTTTTTTTTACACAAATGGGAAGCTTTAAAGGTTGCATGAGAAGTTTTGATTCACAGTTAGTGGCCTACAACATGCACTGTTTTATGAAGGGCTAGACAAACCTTATCGTTGGGTGGTTTCTTCAGCAGTGTTCAGGCGTTAAGAGCACAGGCTGTCCAAAATATCTCCTTACAAATGAAGTGTTACATTGTTCCTAAAAACAAACACCTCAATAAGGTTACATTACATATTCCTGAAAAGACACACTGCAGTTTCCTGATTCGCCTCTAAAAATTGAGAAGTGTGAATATTGCTCTTGTTGCACGAACTCCATACAATTTAAACAACAATGGATCATTCGACAGTGGAGAGTTAGTACTCATTCCTGTGGGTACAGTGCCCGTGCAAGCTGAAACCAACAAGAATGCAAAAGAACCTCCCACAAGTAAACTAGTGTGATGGGCAGTGTCAGCTTCAGGGATGTGAGCATGGCATCCCTGAGGCTGACACTGCCCACTGCACCAGGCCACCAATCACCTCACATACGAATAAGACGATCCATCTAAAACAAAGTAGTAAACATTAAAAGCATAAGCGGAGCATGCTTGTCGTGCATTTCAAGTCATAGTTATTGCCCGTCTGACTCCCACTGTCATCGCAGGACCCTCTATCAGAGTCGTCTGCTAGAGATAGGTGTCACAATATGGTGCCATAGCACTCTCTAGAAAGCCACAAACTGTACAGCATAGACGTTTGCAAGCACAGCCTCTGGGCGTTGCCATCTTGTTGCTGGCATGCGTGCATCGTCGGATAGCCAAGCCTCGCTAAGGCCCATCCACAGTTGCCAGACTGGCATTCAAACGCAGCATTTTTCATTCACGGTGGCCAGACCGGCTTTTGAAGTGTGGTTGCTTGCAAACGTCTATAGCCAACAAAGGGAAACACTTATTTACAAAGCCGCTTCTCGACTCAAACTCCCATTTGTGGCCGGCGAACCGGCCGTTCATGTCGTCGCAATAGACCCTTTTCAAAAGTTCATCGAGCAACACTGGCGGTTGCCATTCCTTGGGCATGAAGCGTGCAACTGGACCCGGACCCAGTCCATGTCGAATGTCGACTTGGCGCTCGTGTCCCGTACGAGCTTCGGGGTATGTGCCCAAACAATGGCGGATTCGAATAATTGGCGGACCAGCTAGAAGATGGCATGCAGTTTCGAAAACGGTCTACTGTAAAGTTCTCGAAAAAAACCACCCAAAATTAAGAGATAAATGGTGAAAACGTGGGTTGGGCTATCTCTGGGTATGCAGCAGCAAAACTTGATCAAAAATTAATGATAAACACTCCGGGCACCGGCTACAAAACACGTGACGCAGGAACTGATACCGCAGATTGCGCGTTTCACGATGCGATAACCAAGCACGAATTCACTATGAACTCCTGTGTCACGGGAAAGGATGCCGCAGATTGTGGACTCAGCAGATTCGCATCTCACGGTGCAACATACACAAGGGAACAACTCGCGTGTTCCGGGAGCCGATACTGCACGCCGCAGATGCGGACAAAAACGTGGGAACTCGCTATGAACTTAGTCGCTTGTCAGACATGCCGGTACAGAAAATTGCGCAATTGATGCGATTCCCGTCAGACATAGCGTGACGTCCGACTGGAATCGGGGGTGGGCGATGTTTCGAAATTTTTACGTCGCAGATATTGATCCAGAAAACGGAATGGCCGATCTCTCGGGGGCGGGCATTCTCTCGGAACCTTACGGTATGGTGGGCGCAAGTTCCTCTGCTTCTTTTGCAGGGATCGCTGTGACGTCAGAACGCCGAGCTCTCATTCGGCTCCGACTGGAGGATAGTGGGTAGACCTCAAAGCTGCTTCGAGGTCTACCCACTATCCTTCATCAGAGCCAATCAGAGCTTGGCGTTCTGACGCCACCACTAAAGCCCTTCATGTTTCAAAAGTGGTGCAATGTCCGTCAATGCACGAGGAACGTGCAACGTGCAGCCCTTGGGAAGATCATGGCGACACAGCGTAGCACTGAGCTAGATTTCAGACGCCATGAATTTCCCAGAAGTGGCGCGTGGCACGTGCCTCGAGCATTTCTACAACAATGAATGGCGCCACCTTTCCCAGGATAGAAAGGCTTTAGTCACCACGACCCCTATAGAAGAAGCGGACGAACTTGCACTCCCAGATTGCATCCTTTTTGCAGTATGCGTTCAATTGAGGCATGCCGTAACATCATCAGCGTCCAAAACTTGTCGGAAAACTTTGCAGTGGCAGTACCTAGCTGGACGTTGCGTGATCCAGAGCGACCACGTGGTCTCCTTGAGCAACTTCTCGAGGTAGATGCCGCTGAACCCGCTGGAGAGGCAGGACGTCAGGACGGCCAGGAGGCCCAGGAACTGGCTGACGGTGGCCACGTCCATGGCCTTCTGGGCACCGGGCTTCGACGGCGTCTGCAACAGGGTCGCAAAGTGGTGAACTCGCAGCGCCGTGCCTTTGTTGGGGGACTGAATCAATCCGGAACAGATCCAGAGCACTTGCGAGAGTGACCGGTCCATCTCACAGGGTGCGCTACTGTCCTAAGCCTAGTTATGACTAGGGTTCCGTGTTTTCGGTGAATATCGATAAACCCCGAATTCTAGCTGTCCTTGAATAAGAAACAGTCAAGCTTCGTGGAAAGAAAATCTTCGTCTACAGCTTTATCTTGTGCCAACCCAGAAAGCAGACACCAATGAACTTGTCCGCGAGGCTTCTTGCTTCAAAATCACATATCTTATCTAGTTGTTTTTTTGTGTGTTTCTTTTTTTATTATTATTGGTACGGGGACGTTTTTTATGTATTTAGGGCCATGCATACATTCTCTGGGGGCTGTGGAATCCCATGCCCGTGTCCCATTTTGTTCAGCACGAACTCTGATTTTTCGTCCGACACAAAAAATTGGTACTAAAAATTTCTGCAAGGAAAAGAATTAAATCTTGAAAAAAAACAAAAAAACACCCTCTAACTTACAAACAAATAAACCCCGAAAACACAAAACCGTGGTTATGACCCATTATAACTACCATATTTTCCAGTGTAAAAGATTTTTTACCCCAAAATATCTGTTTGTGTGTTAATGATGCAGCTTATATGCATTTTTTTAAAATATTTACGGGTCTTAAGGGGATACTGAACCGAAATTTCAAGCTCACAAAACAAGGCTGGACGGATAGGCGAAACGCTGCAAAACCCAAAACATCACTCATACAACCGATATCTCTAACAAATCGCCGTATTTTTAGAAAAAGAGTGCGCGATCAAACACGGCCGACGAGACGAGTCACATCACGATTCTCATTCCCTCTCCTCCTCGCTACGTCCCGTCCAGCTGGTGAACCGAAGCGAGGAGAAAGAAGCGAGGCCGCTTCCCTCATTCTCAAATTTTCCAGGACAATGACGTCATAGCACTCGCTTGATCGCGCCCTTCTTTTCCAGAAGTACGGCCATCCGTTTGAGATATCAATGTATGAGTGATGTCTTGGAGTTTGTAGCGTCCCGTTCAGCCCTTCTGCGGCCTTAATTCGCGAAATCCAAACTTCAGTTCAGTATCCCTTTAACTGTGCAAGACGCAGGCTGTCTCAACACTTACGACAAAGAGGGAACGGCAGAGCACTCCTGCAATGGCCTGCTCTCCTGATTGTCCGAAGTATGGCAGCATAGGTCTGTGGCTGCAGCGGAGCACTGACCATACAAAGAAGTGCGACTTACACAAAGGCGCAGCCCATGCACCAACTCTTTCGTGAGAATGGCTCTCTTCATAGGGCAGTGCATCTTGCACGACGGTGCAACTTCTAGACCGGAAAATTCTTAGCCCATTGCAGATCAGCGTTTATTTTGGAATATATCAATTTAATTATCGATATCATAATGCAACACTTCGGTTGACATAAAGCCACTCCCTCCCACATTTACACCTGGTAGTTTATTTAACCTGTAAATATAATCTTCTCTAATATGCCCGCAAGAACCAGCATGTCCGTAAACACGTCTATCAATAAAAATGCATAACCCAAGTTTCGCGAACCTGCCAAACTCCAGACGCTAACATTAAAAACTGCGAAGACACCCATGCACGAATATTATGAAAACCTACACCCACACTTTAAAAGTGAAACTGCCCTTTAGCAGCATTACAACCAGTGTGAAGTCAAAGTTTGCTGCTCTTTCGATCGACAGCTGCATGGGAACTATCTTGACGACCGTATTCAATCGAACGTAAACCCGCGTAATTTTCTCTTTTTCGGCGCAGCTTTTAAAGTTAGAGACCAACCTACAATTAAGACAAAACAAGGCATACCTAGCCTGTAGTGGTACTAAGCATAATTTCAGAGCCAATCGTGCTAACCTAGTATGCGCTGACCCATGCCAGCCGCTGCACCTAGCGCTCCGATGCAAAGCAGTGAAGCTCGACACATGCGCGTGCTTGTGAGAGCTGGCAGACATGATAACCGAGTGATCTCATCACTAGTACAAGACCTCGGTTCTGACTTACCACAGTAGCCGCCATCACACTATTTTGCAATTTTCTCGCGACTTCTAGCTCCTGACGTTGCCGACATCGTCTGGAAATTTAGACGATGTCGGCGACCAACTTGCCAGCGCATTAACTGGCCAGTGTGGTTAACGAGCAACCTCAATACTTTGTTTCACCTAAATTTAAAGCGCAGCCAACGCTACGAGCCATTGGAACCAGCCAAACAGCTTCGAAACGCGATATTGTGGCATTTGTCCATGTTCCTGTAAGTGTCCTTTCTAGGGATGCCGCAAACTTTTTGGAACCAAAGTTTCGATGATCGAATCGAGCAATTCGAAAAGTTCGAAAGATTTCGAATTTTCGAACTTTCTATATCGTAAAATTCGACGGAAGTCGAATTTTCGAACTTGTAAAACTAAGAAGTTCGACACTTTTTGAACTGTCGAACTTATTACGCGTGAAAATTCGATCCTTTTCGAACTTTCAAACTTATTATGCTGCAAAATCTCGATGCTTGTCATTTCGAGACTTTCGAATTTCTTGCACTAAAAAGTTCGAAGCTTTTCGAACTTCCTACGCCAAGGAATTAAATAATCTTCGAACTTTCGAACTTATTTATTAAGAGGATTCGAAAAATTTCGAACTTTCGATTCCTGAACAATCAAAAGTTCGACGAACTTCGAACTTTTAGGTAAAAGTTCGACGTTCGTCGAACTTCGAAAGATTGGCGGACGGTTTCATTTGAATTCAAATAGTGAGGTACAATCGTAATTTTTTTTTCCTCGAATTTTTACATGTGGTCTGCCTTCCTTACGAAAGACAATGCCGCTTATTACAATGTTCTGACAAGCTCAGTATTAAAGAAATAAATTCCCGAAGGGGCGAGGGAGGACGACGGGTTTTTGACGATTGTCGTTTGTGCCATATTTGAAGCGCGCTAAAGCCGAAGCTCTTTACGGTAGAGATGTTAAACTTTTTAAGAATGATCTATGTATAGCCTAGGTAACTGTCATCTTAAGATGTGATTATTGTTATTCAATATGAGTTTCGAACAAATGTCCAAACATGTATCTACGGGCAATTATGCCCTAAACGTGGTATTTTTTCTCGTCCGTGTTGTTTGAGGTATCGCATTTAAATTAACACCACAGACAGTACATATAATTGCCATCTGCAGAATACAAAATAATGTGGAATGAGGAATAAATTAACACATGGGGAGAGATTTCTAATATTAATCAAGTTCAACACGTCATTAATTTTTTTTGTGTTTTTTTTTTTTGTTTTACGTTTTTGGGAAGTGTTTCTTCTAGCCTTTACACATTTTGGTAGGAGAAACTTGTTTCGAAGTTCTGAGCTTCTGAATATGCAAGAATACAACACTTCCAACGGGATCTTTATAGTTTCTTTTTTTTTTCTCCAGCTTTTTATCCCCGCATTCATTGTTATGTTTATTTTTCTTTTACCAATGGCATAGTTATTTAGGTCGAAAAGACATAGCTTTGAACTTCCAAACCTCTAGGCATGTGACAAGTAGTGCCTTCTGACAACGAGTTTCAGAAAATGACGTATTCTACGCAATCTTTTATGCAGTGAAGAGCTGACAGTAGCTATTCATATACATAAATAATTTCAGATTAAAATAAGCTTGACCACACTCTCTTCCCCGTATTGTTTTCTTTAATAGTCCGAAATATCTGGAAGGGGGAAGGGAAGGGGGCTAGAGCACCTCCCCACCTCCCCCGTTTTTTCTCTTCCGACGCCACTGGTGTGGTGGAACGCTCCTCGACCTCGAGTTGTGACGGCTTCTGTGTTTTTTGTGGGGTATTTCCTCCGTCCCCGGAAAATAAACCTCCAGGACAATTACAAATTTAACTTACAATATGCCAGCGTCACTCGGGCGGCATTCGATCGGATTACTACCAGCGTGCAAGGGGTGGGGACGTAGTTTGCCACGTCGCTTCAAGGTTTTTTTGAGCCTCAACCTCCTGCCTGCCCCTGGCCGTTTCGAACTGGATGAGTATCGTAAAACAGTGCGTTCGTGTGATCACTACTGCGCTTATGCGCGCTAAAGCCCCCCCCGGGCTGGTGGTCAAAATTACTGATCTATGGTCACACGTCACTCTGCACTGGCAAATACTCCAGCACATAAAAACATTTCAAAATCTTCGAAGCTTTTTTTTTTTTTTTTTTCAAAATTAGTTTTAAAAGAGAATTGAAATTTTCGAACTTCATGTAGAAAGAAATTCGAAATCTTCGAAGTTCTTCGAACTTTATGTCTATAAAAATTCGAAGGGTTCAAATTTTTCGAATTTTATATCCAAAGAATTTCGATATCTTCGAATTCTTCGAACTTGAGATCCCAAGAAATTAAAATTTTTCGAATATCTCGAATTTTTAAGTTAGGAAAGTTTGAAATCTTCGAATTTATCGAACCTCAAGTGAAAGAATATTCGAAATATTCGATCCCGAAATTTTAGAAACCATGAAAGCTTCGAACTTTTCGAATTCGAAACTCCACTGTGACCGAAAGTTGCGAATTTTTCGATTTCGAACCTTGGTCGGTACAAAAATATTGAAATTTTTCGAATGCGAACCTCAGTTCGCTTTGAAAATATCGAAACCTTTCGAAATCGAACATAGGGTGGTTCGCGACATCCCTAGTTCTTTCGTTGACTAAACCAGTCAAGTGCGGCAAACGTCCCCTACATGTGCTTGTAAAATGCGTGTTTGTGGTTGCATGTGTTCGAGCCTTCGACTGTGCTCGGACCCAAGATGAAATAAGTTACACGGTGATAAGAGACCCTGTGAAATACCTACTTGTACCATTTGTGTTTCCTCCTGCTTCTTTAAAGTCAATCGATATTAAAATAATTTTTTTCTTTGCCCACTTTGGCACAGGTGTGGCGCAACTCCTAGCAAAAATGGCACTTTGGCGCAAGATGTAGCAGACTTTCGTTCACGGCGCAATTTGGCACATACAGCGCAGCACTTCCATCACTGCAATTATAACATTTGCAGAGACAGAAAAAGAAATCAAGCCTTCACAAAAACATTACAGCATTAAGCTTCACAATATGAGAAACAAATTAAATGTACCTGTACAAGGATGACACCGACAACGAGAACCACCAGCCCTAGCCACTGCTGCTTTGAAATCCTCCTCTTCAGTATGAGTATGCTGAACATGGCGGTGGTGAGGATCTTCAGCTGGTACGTCACCTGCAGCCACAAAGGAATGCGTGGTTTACAGCAAATACCCCTTCTTTGCGATGAGCGCGCTCTCCAGTTCAATCAACAGCGTGCCCTCTGGTAAGCTTACGACACAACAGCCCTACACCAAAAATTTTTATAAAATATTCATACAGGCTTAGTTTTTATCACACACTGAAGAAGGTGACAAATAAATCATGAAATTTTTATTACCAACACACAGCACATCACCACATTCTGAAATTTTTAGCACTCTCGTTGCATCCTTTTCCAATCAACGCTTTCTTCTCGACACACCCAGACGGGAAGCCCAAAGGACCAGAGACACTGGATAAAAAAAGACTACTTTTTATCTAGGTATTCAATAATTTATCTCGACGAGCCGGGTTTGCCCATATATACATGCTTGGCTTGTACTTCTCTAGAACCTATGAGCTTATGAATCTTGAGGGTTGTCACATGTTCGCGCTTTGTGTTTCCGTAGATTGGTCAATGTGGTGCATAGAACTTAAAGGGATACTTCAACGAAATTCGACATATACCCGTCGTGTTCAAAAATAGGCTGAATATGATCCATAATATCCGCCAATGACAACTGCACATTTGTATTTTTGAGCCTGATGACTATTTTTCGTTATGAACGGCCCAATCTGGCAAGCACTCGGAGAGCAGCCAGAGGAAAGCACGTGACATCCGCCACAATCGTGATGTAGATGCTCTCGGGACTAGCAAAGCTGCGTCGAGGCTGACATCGACAGGATGTACTAGCCATTCCAGCTACCGAAGCGACCGAAGCACGCCAGCGATCGGGCCACCGCAACTAACTCAAAAGCTGGTTTTGTACAAATTTTCAGTGACGGGTTAATCTTCTGTAACCTTCTATAACAGCGATGTCTGCTATACACACAAAAGAGAGTCCTGGTGAGAGGGGAGTTCCTCCCTCCCTCCTCTCTCATGGTGGCCGGAGAGCTGGCAGGATGACGTCAGGTTCAAGGCCTGCATAGTTCTAGGTGCGACAGGCATTGTCACTACCTGTCAAGGATTCCTAGACAGGCATTACAAACGAGGCTTTAGCGACATCCACCAGGTGCCCTTTGCTAATCGTTTATTTCATCTTGAAATTCATTTTCGTGTCTTTTCCAACAAGAGATTGGTCTGTTTGATGTGGTAATGGTCAATCGAACACGTATAGACAAAGTAATAAGCGCCGAAATTTCGTTGAGCTATCCCTTTAAAAACCTGTGGCATATTCAATCTTGAGCACAGGATGTGACCGAGTCAGAAATTTCGGCTTCCTTCTCACCTGATACGTGGCGGCGTCTAGGAGAGAGAGAGCAAAGAAGAGCAGGTTGTTCTGTAGCGTGTAAAGTCCGGCAGGCACGAGCATTTTAAACGTCTCCCTTTTCTGGGCCCAGACGTTGCAGTAGAGCTGCTTGGCGACTTGGGATGCCGAGAAACCTGGGAAAAACGCAACAGATGCAGCTGACGCGTAAATCATTTTACGTCCCGATGATACGCGACGCTGCAACTGTTGCAGTTCGCGTCGGCGAAATGATTCCGCAAATGCTTGGAAGCGAGCTCAAGGCGACAGTCTAAGAAAAATAGCGCTGAGTCCGGCAACGTCGAGAATCCTCGTAGGTTATTGCAGTGTTGTGTTGAACTTGTCAACCCGCAAAATTATTGCAGAAAATCTTTTTTTTTTGCTTTGTAATTTAATTGCATTTTTGTAAAAATCTAGGTGCAGAGATAAGTTGCCAGTGCTGCTTGAACAACTGTCAACAACTTTATTTTTTGCGGCCTGAATATTTCGCTAACTTTGCAAAATGTCGGTATTGGGCATATTTCACGGGCACAAAATGCTGCGATTTAGAGTGATATGCTAGGTCACCATGGGCTGATATAATTGCGTGATCAATTTTTCTGAATATTTTCAAGTTGTGAAATGTGATAAAATTTAGTCATTCAATAACCATTAAAGGGGAGTGCAACAATTTTAAGATTAAAGTATTTGCATCTCGTCATTTTTACGTTGTTTATCGTGTCCCAAAGGATAGAAAAAACATCTTCATTAAAAAATATTGCGATTCCGCTGCATAATCGCAAAGCAAAAGTCAATCTTTTTCTCCCACCTGCAGCTGCGAGTGGCAGCGAAGGAACCACGGCGGAAAGCTTACTTGACCTCGCGCGGCTCTAAGCTGCAGCATTACGCCTGCTAATGTCAGCAGAGAGAGAGGGAGTGCGCCCTCCGAAAGAGCACCACGGAAACCTACACGGCACTCCAAATGATGTCACTATACTCTATTTCACCTTACGTTGTACCGCAGGAAAGGCTATAAGCGCGAGCCCTTGCTCTAGGGCAGATCTCAAGCGGCACAAGCTCGTGCAGTAAGGACAGCTGCCAACGCTATCAGCTCGTGCTTCTACCCTTCGCTGCAGTACAACGTAAGGTGAAACGGAGTACAGAAGTAGGACCAGGTGTGACTCTGAAGACTGGGAGTGAGTTGAGGGGTGCCAGAAATGCCAATATTTATCTTTTTTACACAACAACTAGGACACGCTAGGTGAAATTGGTTTTCTGTTCTTTACTTTAGAAGTGTCAGAGGGCAACCTCCACAAATGTTTGACCGAAGTCCGGAAATCATTGCAGCCCCCTTTAATGGAACATGGTGCACACGTTTCCTAAAGGGTTGCTAAGTTTAAAGGGATACTACAACGAAATTTCGGTAGCTCATTTTTTGGTCTATATGTGTTCAAAACAGCAGTATCACATGGAACATACCACTATCTTGTTAAAAAAGTCTCGAAAAAGGAATTTTAAACGAATTGAACGATTAGCAAAGAGCACCTGGTGGATGTCGCTAACGTCTCGTTTGTAATGCTCGTCTAGGAACCTTGACAGCTAGTGACGGAAATCGTCTCGCCTCCTGGCCACGACGAGAGAAGGGCGGAAGGAGGAACTCCCCTCTTTCCGAGAATCCTTTTTGTGTGTCGTAGAAGTCGCTATTGTCCCCCTACAAGATTATAGAAGATTAACCCGTCACTCAAAATTCGTACAAAAGCAGCCGCTTCGGTGGCTGGAACGACTAGGCCATCCTCTCGACGTCAGCCCCGCCGTAGCTTTGCTCGTCTTTAGACGACCTACGTCACGATTGCGCTGGGCCTTCTCCGAGCGCTTGCCAGAGTGGGCCGTTTATAACGAAAAATACAGCCACCAGGATCAAAATACAAATGGGCGATTGTCATTTACGGATATTGTGGATCATATTCAACCTATTTTTGAACACGACGGGAATATTTCAAATTTCGTTGAAGTATCCCTTCAAAGGGGGTGCAATGATTTCCGGACTTCGGTCAAAGATTTGTGGAAGTTGCCCTCTGACACTTCTAAAGTAAAGAACAGAAAACCGATTTCGCCTGCGTGTCCTAGTTGTTGCGTAAAAAAGATAAAGATTGGCATTTCGGGCACCCTCAACTCACTCCCAGTCTTCAGGTTCACACCTGGTCGCACTCCCAGTGACGTCATTCAGAGTGCCGTGTAGCTTCCATGTGCTATCTCAGAGGACGCTTCCTCTCCCTCTCTGCTGACATTAGCGGGCGTTATGCTGCAGCTTAGAGCCGATTGAGGTCACGTAATCTTTCCGCCGTAGTTCCTTCGACTGCCACTTGGGGTTGCAGGTGGGGGAAAAGCTCGACTTTTGCTTTGCGATTATGCACCGGAATCGCGACATTTTTAATCAAGGAGGTGTTTTCTCTATTCTCGGGGACACGATAAATAACGTAAAAATGACAAGATGCAAATTCTTTTAACCATAAAATTGTTGCACCGCCCTTCAACCCTCAAGTTGATTCTGAAACAGTGATACTAACTAAAGTACACACTTTCGGGTACAAAAAAGCTAGCTTCTTTTGACTATAAAGACGAAAATATATGCGGCGGAAGATTGGCCACGTTCCAACTCACCGTTCTCCCAGAAGAGCACAGCTACACAGACCAGAATCTTGAAGAACTCTGCGGTGACGACAGCGCTTGCTGGACAGATACCGTGGGCCTTCGACAGTTTGCGTGCGGGAGAACCGCAGAACGAGCACCATTGTGGTGGTCTGAACCACGATGAACAGCAGCGACGCATACTTGAGGATTATCGACATCTGCGTGGAGAGGCGCGCCTGTTGCTGAGGTGGGGGGACACCTCGGCTCTCTGGCCACAGACGGTGCCCCAAAAGAAGTTTAGACTTTAAAATGGCTCGTGAATAAAGAAAGATTGGGCAAAAGACGTCCCAGATTTTCTTCAAACATAATTGATGAGTTGCAACACTATAATCTGTTGCAAGTTAAGAATAGCGGGACAAGCTCTCGCTCCCACAGAGCTCTCAGCTCTTTCCAATTTAGTGGAGCGAACGATAGAGAGAAAGAAACCACGAATCATGAAAACTAGACAGCTTTGCGGGAGGGGCTTCTCTTCACTTTCTTAAGCAATAGGCTATAACGTAAAATTATTGAAACTTGATCAGATATGTGAAAGAGTCCTGAAACGGAAGACCCAGACATGAGAGTTGAAAGTGATAAGGGCAAACCGACAGCCTCTTTGTGATGTCTGCAAACGCTGCAATCATTCAACAAATTCATTTTGGTGCTGCTGGGTCACGGTCTGGGCTTGTGGAATGCCACCATGACCAAAAACACAAGCATGTGCGTGAAAAAAATGTATATATCAACGTGCTAGTCCAGCAGTTGCCCTTCACGAGTCCTTCTAACGTGTAAACTTTTTTCAGGCACCAGGTTAAGCGACAACAAACTCTTACTGTGTTCACCGGTTAATTTGTTTGCACGAGTTCCTTGTGTATGAAGAAGGCACCTTCAGTTTACAAGTGCGGTGATTTGTTATCCAGCTGTTTGCGTGAAACCCCTGTGAATTAAGCAATATAGAAAACAGAACATATGTTAAAGGAAAATATGGAAAACGTTTCAGTACCCTTTCGTTGACGCTGCCGCCAGGCTCGGGATCCGTAGAACGTATCGAAGTCATAGTCATAGCAGGCGCGAACACTTTCAGCATTAGGAGTCGGACAGCGATATCCACGCACTCCTTAAAGCATTCAACAAGTCGCGAGTTTGTGGAAAACGCATCATTCATACGCCAGTCCCGCGCGCGAACACAGGGGCAGAACTCTGACGATGTTGCGCTTGTGTTACTCTCGCCTACAGTCGCGCAAAATAGACCCTTTCCTACAGTTTAACATTCCAGATAATTAAGCCCCAATTACGGATAACCTACACACATCCCACAAATCAAACTGAAGAGTTAGTCAAACGAAACCTTCACGCTGTACCAGCTTTACACACCACAACCGGTACAAACAACTCGCTCGGGAGCCTACGGAGGGCGTTCAAGTTTCTCAAATCAAACTAAACTCCAGTTTGAAAACAAAAAAAGGTACTTCTCGATACTGGTAACGTGTCACTCGCAACGCCGCTACCTGTACTGCCTGTACCGCAAAAAACTTACGCGGACGCCAATGGATTTTCTCAACCACGGAGCGGCACAGTCGAGAGTGATACCTTGCTTGATCTTTGGCTGTTGCTTCATGTTGATCGCTGCTGCCTCTCCAGCGAGAAATACACGATCCTAGTCCGGAAGATGGACTTCGCGCTTCGTTCAGGAGCACATAGGTCAGGCGATCGATGGAACGTAGCAGTCGCACCGAATACCGATCGCGAAGCTGATGAAAAATCACGTGAAAAAGGAAGGAAAGTAAGCTTGGAAAGGTCAGAATGGGTCAGAAATTAAAAGTCGGACGCGATTGGGGCGTCACACGTCGGACGTCTGAAACATCGTTTCCTGGTGCTGAAAGCGAAACCGAAACCTATGGCAGTCTGGAGGCCTGCTTCTTCTACGCCTTTAATTGTCTCCCAACAAAACTGTAAAAAAAGAAAAAAGAAAAAAAGTCTTCAATCGAACGACATATATATATAAAAAATAATACAGTAACAAAAACAAAACAAAAAACGTCGAGGTTCTGTAGTACGGAAACGTATTACAACAACCCACAGCACCTGCGAAGCTGGGACCACGGTGTTTTTCTCTTTTCATATATTTCTCTCCCGTGTATCAGCGTATTGTTTCGACATTACTGTTTTTTTTGTGCATCAAACAGCATTCCCAAAGATGTTGCCTGAAGGATCGAAGATCGGGGAAGAAAAAGGCCGGCAGATCCCAGCAGATTTCTGCTTGTCGGGTACTACTCTGAAGAAGACTGGTAGCACGCTGGCAGTGTTGTCGCAGTAGTTAGTTAGGGCCGAGTTTGCACGTTTGCATCATCTTCAGCTCAGCAGCGCTCCGAGAAAGTGCCACGCTGTCAAAGCTATAGTTGCACGAGCGCGTTGCCTTGCTTGGCATCTCCTTCCCGCGAGAGCGCGTACGAATCAGACGAAAGGCGAAGCCACGTGCTCGTGCAGCGGAGTGGTAGCACTGGACGCCCTATGGTTTGAAGACCGGTGGCTTCGCTGCGTTTCAAATAGGAGTTAAGCCTTTTTCTTGTTTTACGTTTTTCTCGGGTAAGCATCGCTCTTTGCGAATTTTATAGAAAAAATGCACCACCTGTGGCCAACGCTGTACAAAATCGGAACGCGATAGGTTAAGAAACCGAATTTCGCGGTCGATTTAAAGAGCCTGGCCGCTCCTAGATATCACCCAGTATATTCTCAAGCAGCGATCTCGTGCCCGCAGCTCCGCTGCCCTGTGAAGGCCCATACACACAGTTGCGTTCAGCGGCGTAGACTCTCCATTTTCCCGGGGGCAGGCTGAGAGTTCCCTCGGGGGGGGGGGGTGCTGCGCGTTATGTTTTTGCCAGAACTGGAGATTGAAGTTGACGCAACACGCTGGGATTCCATTTCCCACGTATTTCTGTCAATAAAGGCAACGTGGGCGTTACATGGCACGTAAAAGCGTCTCGGAAATAATAATAATAATAATAATGGTTTATTTTCCAGTGCCCACAAACAACCTAGCGTTCTATTGTTTGGTGCACAAACATGGGTGAAGTATTATGCATTTAAGACAAAAATACAAATTATCAAAGACAAACAAACAACAACCACAAGCAAGATCAAGGCCCGGGCCCGAGAAAGCTCCTGCCCCCCTGGATCTCACTAGGGGGGGCACGAGCCCTGTTGCCCCCCCATAGTCTGCTCTATGGTTGCGTTTCACTGCTGCGTCGAGAAACGGAACAAGTCACCGGCACGTACTGTGCTTCGTATGAAGCGTA
>JAZHYW010006430.1:0-17196 GCA_037355805.1 Ixodes ricinus
GGGATATCTCGAATGGACGGCCGTAGTTTTGTAAAAAGAGGTCGAGATCGAACCAGGCCGACCCGACGGGGCCCGTGACATAGAAATATCTCGTTTCCTCCTCTCTTCGCTTGGCTTCCTCAAGGCGGCGAGGCAGGAGAAGACGCGAGGCCGTTCCTCTCCTCCTCGAAAAAAGCATGACGTAAACATTTCTGTCAAATGCGCCTCCTTTAAAAAAAAAAAAAAAAATACGGTCATCCGTTTGAGATATTGCTGTATGAGTGATGTCTTTGTGTTTGTAGCATCCCGTTGCACGCTTTTTGCCGCTTGTTTTGTGGAATCCATATGTTCGCCTGCTGAAACCCGAGCGTTGTGCATTGAGCTGGCACATGCTACTGCACAACCTGTTTTCGACCGCCATATCTGCCAGAGAGGGACGACCTCTATAGATCGCTGAATTGGCGAGTAGCGGGAGGTTCAGGAGAATGGTTGTATCATAAAAGAGGCTATACTTGGCGTTACGAAAATTAAAAAGCGCGAAAGACAAGGACAAGAGGGAGACTACACAGGACAAGCGCTTACTCGCAACTGACGTTTTAATTCGGAAGATGAGGAAGATGAAGAACCCTAACGTTAAATGTTACAAATATTTATGAGAAAGGAGTGAAAGGATTTGCTACATTCCTTTTCATTTTGCTACAGTTCCTTTCTTCTGCAATAGGCCCCTTTATGTGTAACTTTCCGTGTTCTTCTGTGTTGGACCCTGTTTCTCTTTACATTAATTTAATCGCCATCTCAACATGCAAGGCCAGGTATTAATTTGCTTTACCTTCCTCTTTCTTTCTTCTCTTATATATTTACTGGCATTTTTTTACTGTTACTTTAATCATGCCCACCAATTCCTTTTGTTTTTACTAATTTCCTTCTTTTTTACTTTTTTTAATTCTCGGTCTTTTCAGATCGTTTCATTCCTTTCTCATAAATATTTGTAACATTTAACGTTAGGGTTCTTCATCTTCCTCATCTTCCGAATTAAAACGTCAGTTGCGAGTAAGCGCTTGTCCTGTGTAGTCTCCCTCTTGTCCTTGTCTTTCGCGCTTTTTAATTTTCGTAATGTTTAACCAACTAGGCCAACAAATCATTTTGCTATACTTGGCGTTGGCTATTTTGTGAAGTTCGCACAAAGCTTGAACGGCATTGCCGTGAAGGAATGCATTTTTTATTTATTATTTTTATTTGATGACAGAACAGGATAGAAACCTAAGACCCAAACAACTATCTAAAAGAAAGAAAAAAAGCAGACCGACAACGCGGGACTAGCTGGGATTAATGTAGTTTTCGCGTTGCCCCTGTTGGTTAGACCGCCGGCTTTCCCACTGGGCTCTACGGTAATGCGGGTCGGCGTACTTGCCGGAACGTGTTTTCCATGTTTCAGTCCGAGACAAATGTTCCGGTCCTGACTTTTCTTCTTTTTCTTTTTTCTTTTTTTGCGTGAAAAACGATGATTTGTGCGGTTTAACGTACATTAATTCCCATTTTCGGGTCTTAAAATTGACAAAATCTGGTAATGCTGCTTACATAAGATAAATTCACGAGGCAGATTTAACGATCAAACAGTCCTGTCTTCTTTTTTTTTCACTTTATTTTTGTTTTTCTGTTCTCTGGTGATGGGTTTGTTCGTTAAAAAAGAGAGGAACTGAAGCAACGAGAATAGAATTAGGAGGGCTTTGTTTCCACACTGTCGCAGCAATGTCTCCAAAATTGACGGTAGCAGGGCAACATTGTATACGCCCGTTTGGATTCAGCGTTGCTAGGCTATAAGGATTCACCTGAAACAAGCGAAATCCTCTGCCAATCTGGCCACGCTTCCCCTTTGCTATCGCAAACAATATATCGACTTTGGTTGAGGATTCCGCCGACTCCACAACATTCCAGTACAATCGTTATCCTTTCCGCGAGAGAGAGCAAGAGAGGGAGAGACAAGTGAGGGAGAGACTAGTAGTATCAGCAGGAGTACTGCGGTTGTAGTACTGTGGATTGCATTTTACCGCCCAAGGTTCGAACACGATGATTCGATTTTCATTCATGTACAACTGTAGTTTAATAATTGAAACTAAAGAAAGGAACGCTTCTTTCAATTTAGAAGGAGGTGATAGATGTGCCAAAAGACAATCCCAAGTTTTATCCGACGCAGAGATGAAGCGTAAGTCTTCGAGATTTTTCTGGGCCTGGAATGTTCGTCAGCACGTTCTTTCCCCGATGTAATCATCATTCTTCATGACGTTGGAACACTCCCATCTTTTCCCAGCTTTCACTCGAACGTTCCATCGTTTATCGACCATCATTCGTTCGAGACATTTTGACGCCATTATAGCTTACGGCAGTTGGGCGTGAGGAATGACTATAGGTAAATACTTCTCGCGATTGAAGACAAAATAATTGCACCATCGGTCATGTCCGCTATTTTCGTTCAGCCATAACGGACCATTATATTATTTATCGTTTTTTCTCTCAATGTTCGAATCCTTGATCCGCATCGCCTCACACACCGAATGGGGTTCTTGCCGCTTGCAAATTTATGAAATGAAGGTTACCGCTCCGAACGTGAGGCAATAAGAGATGCAAACGTGAGACAATCATTAACTGGTGCTCGATTTTCTCTCTCATTGCTCTACTATTTTGCCTCTTCTCCATTCGATTTCGATTGAAGAAATCGTGCATCGAATATCTCCGAGTGTACTGAGCGACCGATTGTTTCTCGTGGTCAATCGCGTGCCCGCTTGAAGAGTGTATACCTTAACGTGATTGGCTCTTGGGTGTCTGCTGATTGATTGGAACTCCGGACTTAACCGGAGGATACCAGACATGTAGACGAACACGAACATGAAAATGGACCGACAAAATTTGTTGAAAGAAGTGGAAGAACTTTGCTTATATTGTTGTACACTCAAGTTGTGCACTCCGCGACATTGTTACCTCGAAGATGTCACGGCCGGTATTCTTTGTTTGTTTAATCGCCGCCCAGCCTTAATGATACCGTTTATTGGTTCAGGAGAGCCCCGGCTTCGTAGAAAAGCAACAGCCCGTACCATGGAGCCCGCGGTGCCGCGTCTAGTGATGGTGATTATGTGATCATACAATATGCCAGATGAAAGTGATGTTGATTATGAGATGATATGTATAAGGGGAGGGCTGTTCCACGATGGTCTCAGATGGGGAATCCCTGCCGGTTTGGTTAGCGCGACACTGTTCGCGCTAACAGTGTTGCGCAGTGTACCTGTCTCACGGCCTCTGCCTTTAATCTAGCGAAACGTCATCACCCTGGCTTAACTAATAATAATAATAATAATAATAAGGACTAATGATCTTACATGGAGAAATAATTATAATGTGGCCCACAAAAGGAAGGACTCGTTGAGTCACAGACTGTTATAGAACGATGTCACCTTCAGCTTAATTTCGTTGAGTCACCGATTTTTACGGGGAATGTTCCGGGAAATTTCCAATCATACAATGTGCGTCCACTGGGTGACCATTGTCTTCCGTGATATAATACCGCAATATGGCTGCCATACGTTCCCACCGCACGTGCGGTCACGTAGGCGCTAGCTCCTTTCCTATCTTAACCACTATATAGCAAAAATAAAAAAAGAAGAAGAACGAGATGATATTGCCGTGCGAACGGCGGCTACTCCTATTTTGGAGTGGGTAAACAAGCGCAGCTGTTCGATATTGCTTCGATTGCCATCTCTCAGCTGCGACGTATTTCAATTTCTTCGCTTCCTGCGCACGTCTTTAACGTCATTGCACTCGTCAAGACTAAGTAAAAAGAAGAAAAACAAAAACGCGAGTCCTCGACGTTTAAAAAAAAACAAGAAAAAGGCTATACTGCTTTTTAGATTTTGGAAATATAATTTCCTCGACAAAGCGCTTCAACACGCTTTCGAAGAAACGGCGTGAGGTGTTAAGGCTGAAAGTGCCTCCGGCGCTATTACACGCTTTCTCTTCCGCGTGCGTAAAGATTGCGGGCACAGGCTTCGCTCAGCCCCCACTTTGGTCGTTGTTATTGCCTCTGCACGCGCGGCTTTGTTTCAGTTTTACGGCGGACGTGGCGGCGTTTCGGAATGGCATGGCTTTATAGCCCGGACCGTTTTCAGATCGTCCCGCACCCGTCATCTATGGCTCCATCCGGGCAACCGCGATCTAAAGGGCCGCTGCATTGTCTTAGAAAGGGGGCCATTCCTTGGAGCTAAATCGCTTTTGTATACGTTTGTAATCCATCGTGTGCGCACGTACAGCGAGCGACACGGTTAGCGTGAACACGCTTCATCCCCGTTTCAAATGCATGGCGTTTCATTGGAGGGACAGCTCTTAGCGCTTTTGTTTTCGAGTGTGGGACGTAGCCTCAACATGACGTGCAATCGCCGATAGCTCTTGGAGTGGGGGACTTTCCTCGGGGTGAGCTCAGGGCAAGCGAAGCGGGCTAAAACGTACAATGCGGACTCTCGCTTGGAGCGAGAGTGACGACGGCGGGCGCAGCAAGGTGTGGAGGGAGGGGCAAGACGGGAGCGCTGGTCCCATCGGCGTGAGGAAGCCAGTTGCCTTACAGAGCGCGCCGACGGGGAGTTGAAGCGCTGGTTGACGGACAATCCGTCCGGCGCGGTGTGTTATGTGTGCGATACTTCGTGGTTTCCGGGCGGACATAAGACAAACCGTTCTAAATGCTATGCTATGCATTTAGAACGCCCTTGGGAAATGTATTTTTTTACTGTACTAATTTTTTATCTTTATTTTTTTTACTGTACTGTACTGGTTTTCTCTATAAACTAAACAGCTGCTATCATAAGAAACATTGGGGTTGATAGTAACGAAGTGTATTAAGTCTGGCGATGGTATATGTGTTCTTGAAAAGGGAAAACGGCGCTCATAGTGACAAAATATAGAAGGAATGAACACACGAAGGAGACATAAAAGGGCTCTATGTAGCAGAAACTGCCGCGATGTATTAAGTGGAAGCTGAAACGGGTTTTTGTTTTTAAATGAGTGAATGCTTTTTGCTGGTGTAGTTTTCCCATGGAGAATCTAAATATCACTACCATTTGTGCTCAAAACAATACTATAAGTGGTAAAAAAGATCCGAAAAACATGCAGCCCCTCGCAGCCGCCGAACGTCATTGGTTGGTCGAGCCGTGACGTCCTAAAACTACCAGGCGCGATTCTAATTGCACCTTTCGCAGGACGATCGAACTGGCAGTCTGTACCTCGTTTCGTTTCCGCTTCCCGTGAGCTTCTGCGGATTTGCCGAGGTGCCCGCTTCTTCGGTAGAAAGGTGCTCGGTACAAACACACTGCTGGACTAGCAACCATTTACTAAAGATAAACCTCTCTTTCTTCGACACTCATTAGTTCCGAGATATGATGGGTGTTGAAGAAGATTCTTAGTAAATCGTTGCTAACCCAGCAGTGTATTGTCTTCTTTTCTCTCTCTCTCTTTCTCTCTCGTGTATCTTTTTAGAGTTCAGCTGACATCTTTCAGAAGAATGAATCACTCACTACCTCATGTACCGATGACGCACTAAGGCTGGCTCCGCGAGTTGAGAAGCTTTGGCGACGTCCATGTTTTCCCTTCTCCTTTTACTGCCTCTCCCGCTGCCGCGAAGGGGCGTGGTTTCAACGCAGCTGCGAAGGCGTATTTTTAGGTTATACGGACATGAAATAGCCTACTTTTTGTGATATTCGTGATGCTTGGAATCGGATTAAAAGATTCAGGTATTTTTTTTTATCAAATTCAAAACCGCTTTAGCTTTCCTTTAGTTAAGCTGTTGCGGTACACCTTTTGTGGGGGAGGCAAAAAGCAGCGTCTTGTGTGCGCGCTCTGTCCCTCGTGTCCCTCGTCTTTTCTTGCGCCGTTTGCCTTTTTTTCTGGTTGAATGTTTTTATAAAAGGCACCAGATTATGCGGTAAGTTTCGTAACTATGCTGAAGTGATACAGGGAAAGGAATTCGCACGAGCCGTATCACATAGTCTGTATTCACTATTCCGGCCACTGCTATAGAGCATAGAGGCGCATATTGTGCGTTCTAGACATCGGCACAGCACCTTTGCATTGCTTCCTTTTCAGATTAGCGGGTTCGGGCTTTCATAATCCACTCACGTACTGCTGCTTCCCGCGTTTATATATCTAAATTATTCATCGTACAGTTTTTTTAAGCAGCTCGCCAATAGCATTCTACTTCCTCGTCCAGCGTTTTATGATGTATATAAGCTTATCGGAAGTCATATATTAGACGAGCGTGATCGTCTGCAATGTAAGATTTTATACGTCGACTACGGGACGACACAAAATGATCAGACTGCTATACTTCGCTTCGCCATAACTCGGCAAATATCGAACGCTACGGCCCTGCTTCAGCCAATCAGAGCGACGTAGAGAATCACGCGTCAACTCTCCGCATGAGGAGAGCACTCCATGGACTCGTCCACGTGCTTCGCTCTGACCCTCTGATTGGCCCACTGGGGCAGTAGCCTTGGCTGTTTTTCAAGTCACGATGAAACGGTGCTTAGTTGGTACTTCGTGTAGCGTGTATAATGCAGGTTCCGCTAAACAGATAATGACAGCTCGCCTCAGACCAAATAATTGAATGATTTATAGATCCTAAACGGGGCACGCTAGGCTAGTTGATTGCTACGCATTAAAAAAAAAAAGGTCGTGAAAGTAATGAGTACGACACTACGGCAAACCGAAGGCACGAAAACACGCCCCTGTGGAGCGGCGCACGACCCAAGTTCAAAGATATATACATAAAATAGGCGTGTCACGACTTGGCGGAGCTTGCGCGTGCCTCTGTTTTCTAAGCCCGAAGCCGTTTCGATAAGCGCACGCGCTTTCTCCGACGACCTGGGCTACCAAGGGAACACACCCCGAGCACTCTCTCTTCGGGCGAGGATTGAGCGAAAAAGTAAATGAAAAGATAGCCTAATAAAATGCAGCCACATAGCCCACACGACAACGTAAGGTGCGCCGGCCCTGTGCATTGAGAGGAGAAATCCGGTCCGCCTGGGCTGGACGAGTGTTTAGGTAATGCCGTCCGCCATCAAAACGAACGCAAACCGGGCAAGGAAACTCGTTTTGCGGGGTGGTCACGTGATGCGCTGGTCACGTGGTCACGACGCAATCACGTGGTTCTTGTCACGCGGTCGCGGTCCGACCGTTTTTGAAGAAGGAGGTGTTTGCGGTGGGCGAGTGCTTGTGCGAGTCGTTCCCGACGTTTGTGAGCTGGCGTAGTCTGCTTTTGCTTTCTCCGTCGACGGTGCGTTTTGTGGTGTGGAAGGAAGATAGTGCTCCCGCGGGAGCGAGGATATACGTGCGCGTCGAAGCGTGACTTGGTTTCTTCACGTGCACGTGCGCGCGCGTGAGTGCGCGTGCAGTATGCGCCGGGATGCTCGGGAGAGGGCGATGCGGCTACGGAGGATTGTGTCTGTGCTCAGAGGTGTGTGTCCTCTTCCTTGCGTTCTCTTGACGGGCTCACGAGCTGCGTGTTTTTCGAGTGGGCACGGTTATGGCCTGTGGTCACTGGCAGGTGTGAGCGGCAGGGAGGTCTTTTACCTGACCCGCGTACGGCGCGAGACTTAACCTTCGAGAGCACTGGCATCTCGATAGCTTCGATGCGCGCAGCCAAAGAGCGACACAAGCAACGAACGACGTGTTGGAAGCCGAACACCCGAAAGAGACGCCCTGTCGATCGTTCTGACACCGATCGCTGTCACGATCATATAGGTAGTAGCGCGATTCGACTCTGTGACCGTGGAAGATCTGATTAGGGGCCCAGTGGAGCTGTGACTGCTCTGATGCCCGACGCGTCGATACAAGGATGAGAGTCAAGACGTTGATCGTGCCACGGGGCGACACGCTCTTTGCAGCCTCTAACAGTGACTCGATTGCAAACGTGAGCGTGCGCAGTGATTGCAGCCCTGCCAGAGATACCTTCGACGTGCATGCTGCTACGTGCCCGCAGGTTAATCCGGCTTCGGATGTTGCTGTTTGTCCCTCAAGTGAATTGCTTTAGAGGGATACTGATCCAAAAATTTCAATGGGATAATAAGCGGCTCACGACCTTTCCACGAGCCAGCAGCCGCCGGTGCGCGCGAGCACAGGCAACGAAAGTGGCGTTATAGTCCCCCATTCACGCTTAAAGGGATACTGAACCAAGGAATTTAATGTTCTGTACAGTGGCGCACGTTCTTTCCACGGGCAGCGCACCGGTGTGCGCGAGCACACACAACAAAAATGACGTCACAAACCTCCATTCGCGGTTAAATGGCATTGAAATGTATGGGCTTCGGGCCGAAGGAGAATAAAGACAAGTTTTTCATCTACACAGTGGTGTCTGGTGTAAAAAGTAAGCGATAAATTGGTCTAACAACACGTAGCTTTCACTTGTAGAGATGAAAAGCCTGTCTTTATTTTTCTTTGGTCCGAAGCCCATGCTCTTAAGCGCGAATAGAGCCTTTGACGTCATTTTGCGTTGCGTGTGCTCGCGCACACCGGCGGCTGCTGGCTCGTGGAAAGAACGTGCGCCACTTAATATGAACACTAAATTCTTTGGTTCCAGTATTGACAGTGAAATGTCTGGGCTCCAGGGAAAAGGAGAATAAAGACAAGCTTTTCATCTCCACAGTAAGGTCTGGTGTAAAAGGTAAGCGATTAATTGGTCTAACAAGCACGTAGCTTTCACTTGTGGAGATGAAAGGCCTCTATTTATTCTCCTTTGGCCCAATAAGCCCGTACATTTCACTGTCACACATGGTGAACCGAACGCTCACGGCACATGAAATACCGGCATGGCCGCTGAATGACATTACGGGCAAGCTATGTATAAGCCATAGGGCGTACAGGGCAAGATAGTCGCGCGTTGATGCCACCAAGTGGCAAAGTACACTTGGTCGTGCATGAGCTATTGACGTCCCGAGCGCGATACGCGTAACACTTCTCACTGGCCGACTTTGAAGCGATGGGTACAAAGGTCGTGCTCACGTCATTTCGTTCATACCCTTTAAAGTATGTCAGAAGAGCGCAAACATACGATGTAAATATGCGTTGTGGTTCTGCAGCCTCTGAAACAATTGCTGATAGAAGTCACGCGTAAATCTTGCTGCACGCTTCATACACCTCCAAAATTTGATGATCCACTGCTCGCCTGTTTTAAGCTTTTGTGGCCTGTTTGTAAGCGAAGTTTGGACTATGTTCAAAAAGGTCTGATTTGGTAGTTTTACGCGGCAAACCAACGACCGCCTCAGCAAAGAACGGGCATTAACTCGGACCACCGGGGATCGCTTGACGTGCAACCGAAATCTCGGTTACGCGGCTCCTTCCGGGCAATGAGCCTCCGTCAGATTGCGGGCACCTCGGCCAGGATTCGAACCCGCCACCTGGGATCCTTTGGGCCGGCGCGCTCTGCCTCGTAGCCAGCAAGGCGACTTGTGTGCTCTACGTACTTTGCGGAATCGCAGCACTATTCTGCTATGCTGAAAAAGAGACAGCGTACCAGAAACCATTCTGCTATGCTTAAGTAGAAACGGCATAGCGGAATAGTTTCTGCCGTTGCGCTTTTTATTTCGTCATAGCTGAAATAGAAACATCCATAATCTATGCGCCGAGAAAGTGAAGGAGAGGAGGAGACGAGAGCGCGCGAGGTCGTCAGCAGCAGCTGGTTCGAATGATTAGTGGGAAGACCTAAGGTTGGCTGCCTTTGTCGCCGCTGCCCTCGTCAGACGCACTCGAACGCGACAGCCAAATGCCAGACGCCGGTGTTCTGCGTTCTAAAGCGTTCGACGAGTACGCAGTGGAGACCCAAGTTCAAGGATCCAAAAGCAGCTATAGCTTTAGGTCCACTAATCATTCCAGCCAGAGCTCGCCGTTTCGACGTTTCTTGCTCTCCCTTAGTTATTCGGCGCAAAGGATTAAGTGCGCGTATAGACAAAAGTTTCTTGGTTCTATTTCCGGAGGCAGGAAACTGCGTATAGGTCGCCGTACTTGGCTTTCCCACTTGGTTGTGGGCCTTGGCAGGGGTCCTTGTAATGACTCACGCGGTTGTGCGTAAAAGGAGACAGGATGATACGAGGTACGGGGGTGGACGAGGCTACGTCACTGCGTGGGTGACGCCGCCGTTAAACATCTCCACGCTCGTTGTACTTCCTGTAGCTTGAAAACTAAAGGCGCATTTGAATCGGCAGAACTCCGAAAAACGCCAGGGATGATGAAGCTGGGAAAGTACTGAACTCTGCTTGAAATTCATGCGACTTAACTAGAAATATTCTTTTTAACGCATGTTTTGTATCGTTTGCGTCCTTGATGAATGTCGCATGGCAAAAACCGAATTGACTAACTGATCATTAGACTGTTCTTTCTTTCTTTCTTTCGTTTTTTGGGCATGTCAACATTATTTGTGTACAGAGAGTCACTTCATACCATTTCATAATTCCTTAAGGGCCCTTTTCCAAGGTCATTACATGCTTAACGTAAGTCTCCATCAGTACGAAAACCCCATTTGACTAGGCCATTTTCGGCGGCTGTTCAGGATCCGCTTTGGCCTTGCCCACGTGGCTTGGGTGAAGAAATTGAAGGTTTGCTCCATGCTATCTCTTAACATAAAGTGCCTCTAGCCAAAGCATGCTTAGCGCCGTCACCTAAACTGCATCGGCGAAAGGGTCTTCGCATTGCGGGGACACATTGCGGATGACTGTACGTATGTCAATATGACATGGCTCCGTGAAACCGAAGAACAGCCAGTAGCTGCATGTTTGTTCGCATTCGAAGAAGTCCGTCGGAATATGGGTACGACGTTCATAAAATATCGGAGACAATTCACAATCCAATTAGTACTGCTTAATGAAATTCCTTTGACATCAAAGCGCCATCGGCTTACTTCTCTTTTTCAATGTGAAACACTCTTGTTTTAAGAACATCGTATGTTCCGCTGTCTCGAAGCATCGTACAGTGATCAATGCCAGTTGTTTTTCTTCCCGCACCTTTATACAGCGGAGTCTTATTCGCTCATTTTCGCTCGACCTTTTGGGCGAAGGCGTAATGGACCATTGGGAGTGCGAGCTCTAAAGCTGTTTTGGACTTGATTAAAAATACTTGATTCTTTTAGCCCGACTTCATCACGACTGCATCGAATGTGTCGCAGAATGTAGAGCTGTCTTATGTCCGTATTACCTGAGAACGCTGCCGAGTTGCATTGAAACCATCCCTCGCGGCAGCGGCAGACGGGAGTAAGAGAAGGAAAAGATGACGTCGACAGGATCCTTGCGCGTGCTCACGGTTCATGAGCCTGCGTGTGCACGTCGTCGATACTTGCACTGTGGCTGGTTGCAGCTGAGCTAGTTGGTGATTCATGCCTTCCAAGATGCCAGCTGAACCTAGAAGATTCACGAGAGAGAGAGAGAGAGAGAGAAAGGACAATCACTGATTGGACGAACAACCATTTTGTTGTTGTAATTTATAATTGATAAATGTGAAAGTCGGAGAGATTAGCCGGAGGACGTCTCATATCTGGCTACTTGGAATGGAAGGGAGACGAGGATTAGATGGATAAAGATAGAAGTGAGGACCACACACAAAAGAAAAAAAGATAATTTGTACTTGTGCAGTTTTGGTGTCTTGCCGAGGCATGTCTCTGGAGCGCAGTCTTCCTTTCTGGGGCCTAGTATCATTTGCACGGCAAGGGCTGTTCCAGGCGGTAAGATCGAGCTGTTTATGCAATTCAATCGTTCGTCAGTAGTTAGGGCACTCTCAGTATATGTCTGGAACTCACTGAATTCCTGGTATAGTCCAGCTCGGAGGAGTCGATTCTCTAATTCAGGAAATGTATCGTTTCGTGTATGCAGCTTCGAGGCGTATCCGATGAAGCACGGCTCATCGTCGACGTGAACATTCTATACACTCATTAGTTTCATATCTCGGAACTCCAGTGTGAAGAATGAGAGGTTTATCTACAGTAAATGTTGTTCGAGCACCTTTCTACGAAGAAGCGGGCACCTCAGAGAGTCCCAGGAGCTTACGCGAAGAGGAGAGGGAACGAGGTAAGGACATCCAGTTGATAGTTGAGTGACAGATGCAAATTAGAAATCGCGCCTGCTCATTTTATGACGTCGGCTAGACAGCCAATGACGTTCGGCGCGACATAAATGGCCATGTACTTTTGTTTTCACGTTTCAGTGTTGTTTTGAGGACAAATGATAGTGATATTTAGAATTCTCTGACGAAAACCACGCTGGAAGGAGCATTAACTTGTTCTTTTTTGTTAAAAGGCCTGTTTCGGCTTCCCATGCCTTTAACGCCAATCGGTTCCTCTTGCACCTCGAAGAAAACGATTTCCATTTCACGCTTCGTAAACAGGTAAAAATTAAGTTCGCTGTTTAAGCGCACTACACAGCCACCAGCTTGCTCACGAGCCCATGCGCATGACCCCCTGTGCTGACCAACTCCTGGAGTTTGTTCTACAGTACACAAACCCCTTTAACAAAGAGGGTTTCTTCCGGTCTAAATTATTCGTTAAACGACCCGGAAATTTCAGCATAATTGCTTTTGCGTTGTCAGTTTTTGTCCTAATCGCAGTGTGTTAGTTCTCTGCGGAAGTGTTACAACAATTGTAGCGTTCTTGCGCACTAAACGAGTCAGGCTCGTTTTGAGCAACAGGTCGGCGTCCCGTGAGAGTTGGTTTGCTCTGACGTTCGCCGCTTGCAAAGGGCCGCGCTTAGCCGGAGGCAAAATCGTCGCGTTTTGCGCGAGACTCTGCGAGGGGGACGAGTCGATTCCGGTCGATCGCCCCTTCGGGCTCTCCTCCGACGAAAGTGGCAGTGGGAACAAAAACGCCGATCGTTAAACACGACTCGCGCCGCCTGGAGCGTGCCTCTTGGAATGTCCCGGTTACGTCGCACTGGGGAGTCCGGATGGACGTGTTCGCCCCACACTAGGTGGCTGACGTCACGCCGAGTTGGCCCCGCCCACATTGTTTCTAGTCACGTGATAAGTGGCGAGGAAACGTGCAGAAACACGCGGGTTTAGTGGAGGGATAGAGATGAGGGAGCCGAGGCTGAACGTAAAGGGACCATGAAGTGATTTTCCAGCTTCTTTCCGAATCGAAAACCCCAATAGACCATTTGCTGTCTTACCCAAGCATCAAGGAGAATGCAGGGATTGGTGTTCCACGCGCCACACGCGCACACCTTTCGTGTATAAAAGATTCGAAGTAAATAACCAAAAGAAAGCATTGACGAACGCGCGTGCAAGATGCCGCATTTGTTTTAGGGTTTCTTTGCTTTGGAAAAGTTACTACTGCTGAGGCCAGCACGTGCGGGCGCGTGGAGCACCAATCCCCTGCATTCTCCTTGATGCTTGGGAGAAGACAGCAATAGGTCTATTAATCTTCAGTGTTCCTAAAACGCGGAGCGGGTATCCGTTTTCGTTTTATTACCTCCGGTTTTGCACTAAGAAAGATAGAACTCACGTCTGTCTTTACTCCTTGACTCGCCCGGACTCGGCCACCAACATCTCAAATCGCGTGGCCGTGATTCTATGCCCCATGGCAGAGCTCTCCCATCCGAGAGAGGGAGCCGCATCGGTCAAGCGTCGCGTTGCGTCGAAACGACGTGTTTGCGTCGACGTTTCGACGCAAGGACGTCGAAAATAGCTTTCCCGTAATATCATTTGCAGCCATGCCGATATTTTATATGTACCGGGCGTTCGCTTCACCGTGTTAGTTTCACACTGCAGAAGTAGGAGCTCGAGGGAACCAGTCAGTAGAAATAACCGTCAGTACCCAGCAATGGCGTATGGTTGGCCTGACAGAGGTCCCCGCATCCTCAGATCAAGCTCCTACCTAACGTCTGCAAAGAACGGCGATCTCGATGGTGTGGAATGCACGTTGCAGAAGCACTGTGGAGCTGAGACTGCAGCCAATGCCACAACCACGAGAGCTCGAGGTCGCTGCTTTGAAGCGTTGTTCCGCAGAACGATCGAGCGCTCGCGCTAGAAATGCATGTCTCAAAGCCAGGAGCGCGGGCTAGCTCGCGCTTGTAGCTTTGGCTGCAGTCTCAGCTTATGAGCGTTCTCCGCCAAGTCACATTCAGGACTAAGTAACTCCACGAGAGAGCCATACTGCCGCGAACTGGCGCTGCTTCTTAGGAACTCATGACGTGACGGCATTCCAACGGAGCTTCACAGACCGCCACCAGACGCAATTTTGAAATCTGTTCATTCGTTTTAAAATTAGTTTTCTTGACTTCTCTGCCTGCAGCCCAGAAACACTAGTCTAGGCTAGTGTTTCTGGGCGGCCGGCACAACATAGACCACATCTAAACAAAGAAATAAAAGTGCAAACATTTCGTTTCCGTACCGCTGATTAGCGCGCTTCAGTGGTTTCGCAGCTACGTTTTTCAAAGGGCTTATCCACGGTGTACCGTATTATTAATTTAAGATGTACCGAATAAAATTTGTTTCACAAACGTGCTCGCATCTTGAAACAAATGTATGACTAGTCAGGTCACTATGGAGGTTTGTTAGCCAAGTTTGCTGTTAGCATCACAATGCTATTCCGTACGATTGCGGAGTCCGAAGCGCCATATATCGAATTAATTCGGCACTCTCGTTCCTGCTCAGAGGCGAGCATGAACTTCCTTCGACTCTTTTAAGTTATATAACGCGGTAATATGTATGCAAAGTTTCCCGCCCGCAATATGTATGCAAAGCTTTAGACGGGCACAACGACCGCGCGGCGTGTTACACCGAAGCCAAGCGTGGATGATTCAATTAGCCCTCGTCGGTGAAATGCTGACAAACTGCGAACCAAAATTGGAGCCCAGACTGTTGACGCAAGCCCGTATTCGGCAGATGCTAACCGCCTTCGCTGATTACCGCTTTCTTAGAAACGCGGACGGGGATGAGGTGCAGTGTGTCGCGAATGGGGGTGTGTGCGCGCCAGCGACAGAGGAAACGGGCAGTGAGGAGGAATGCGTAAATATTGGTGATCTCTGCGCGTCGCTGCACCCTCTGGGAACTCACGCGACATTTGTTCTCCGATGACTGGTGCCGCCTCTGCGCTCCATCCCTATAGGTGAAAAAGGCTGTAGACTTTGCGGTTTTAACCAGAAAACACCGTTAAACGTCCCTCGGTTTCAAAAATTCGGCTGAAACCGAAAAAAAAAAAATAAACATCTGTTCAACGGGTAAAAAATACGAAATCGGTTGTATTTAAAAGAGACAAAAAAGATTTCTCGACATTTTTGTTTTAACCAGGACTGTTTTGTGGACACATTTTCACCGATAGTCACCATTTTCAGGGTCTGTTCCAAACTGGTCCCAAAATACACCGATATTCGAACAATAAGTATACGCTGAAAAGCATCTGCCCATTTGCATTATAAATAAACACCGGAAAATCTACGGCCTGGAAGCTTAGCCCGGTTGTTTACTTCTGAAAAAAAAAATCGATTAGAAGCGACATTTATGGGACTCGGGGAAGGGCATCCGAGAGGTCGAGGAAGCCGAATTTGTATCCTTCCGGAACCGAATGCGCGCGCCAGGCTTTTTGGAGGTCAAACGCAAAGTGGCGTTCGGTCGCAGCCTTCAGTTCTCATTCGGGTAGATAGCCTATGGGCGGGCCTTCGTTTGGTAGTGCAATCAATGAATGGTGGCAGCAGACTGCAGCACTCATGACATTTCCACTGAATTCAAAAATGCTCTTTTTACTTCTTTTTTTCCCCGTGGAATTTACTGATATATGTAGCTGTGTATGTGTCATCATGTTGCGTTGTCAACTCCTCCGTATAATGTCAAATGACCTTGAGGATATATGGATAAACATGCCCAATGGCGCGTGGTGTTGCATGACCTTCAGGTGGGGCGCGTAGTCACGTGATGCGTTCCACACGCTTAGATGGCCGGGATGGCTCCGATTCCCTCCGCTGCGGACCAGCGTTAGGCGCAACGGACTCGTCCCTATCTGCTGGGGCTTCCCCCAGAGGAGGCAAACGCGTCACTGACTTATTCATCCCTCCCCGGTTGCCGTCCGCTTGTGCGAGTTCAGAGATCGAGCTTCTCGCGCGGCCCTTTTTATTTCCTCGGTCCCTCGCCCGAGTGGTGGTGGCGACCTTGATTTGATTCGCAGAAACGCGGAGTCGTTATCCCGGCGTGCCTCCGGGCCGCATTGGTCGTTGGTTTTCTCCCCTTGACGCCATGCCACGCCCGCGCCTGTTCCCAGAACGGCTTCTTGTTCCTTCCCCAGGACGCTTTTCTTCCCGGTAACAGTGCGCGGTCTTCGTGCTACGCTGCGCGCCACTTGCCTTCTTGGGTCACTGAAGACTGCGCCCGTTTTCCGCGAGATTTGATTATGCATCTTTGCTCGCTCCAACGCTGCAACCCGCTTCCGCGCATTGCGTTCGGCTAGCCAGCGCGCCTCGGCTCTGGCCGGGTTCGCCCTCCGTCGAGGTGAGATCGGCGGTTCGGTTTAGTTCGGTCTACGGCCGAATCCAGTGGTTCTAACAAACCGGCTCCTAAAAAGACGTCAAAAAAAAATTTCTGGCACGAATTTATTTAAGATGTAGGCGTTTTTGCCCCCTAGCATCGTGTATGGATGTGGCCTGGCTGGCTTGGTTCTTTCCGCGTTTTGCTTCCCATCACAACGCTGCTTCTTTATATATGCAGTTTTTATTCTTGTCGAAATTCGGCTTGATCCTCCGGTAGGATCGGTCGGAGCGTGTTGCTTACACAACGCCATCGTGCATTACTTCGATTGCCTTATGTTCGTGATGCCACTGAGTTATAGACAGGTATTAGATGAATGCGAATATCATATGTTGAAGTCAAGGACTATCTTAACTGGATAGAGCTTTCTACCCCATGGTTCCTCCTTTCTCTGGCTCTCTCTCTTGTTGTCTCTCTATCCGATATTTCTTTAATATTCGGAAAGCGGGGACCCCTGACTCGTCAAACGCGAAGTTGGGGCCGAAGTTTACGCAGTGTGCCGAACGGACTTCGTCTGTTGGCGCGCTTTCATAGCGGAAGTCCAATCGGCCTGCAAGCGAACTTTCGGTTCCAACTTTTTTCTGACGAGACTCTGACGAGTGTCTCCTTTAAAAAAAAAAAAAAATCCGCGCTAAGGCCACTTGGGTTACGTCATTCCTCCAAGCGAAAGCCGTTACGGCATTTCTTTAAAGG
>JAZHYW010006432.1:0-43393 GCA_037355805.1 Ixodes ricinus
AAGTCTGCTAGCAATCCGACATAGGCGAAAGTATAAAAAAAATCTTCTATATTCAATATTAAGGGTTGCTGTTAAAACTAGGCCTCTTAAAAGATGCTTGAAAACTGGAGGCTTTATTGATGCATCTCAATTAAGAATAACTCTCTCTCTCTCTGAGCCTTCAGTCATATATATGGAGTAAACAAACTACAAGTGTACGTTTCACAAATATTTTGTAGAAGTTATGCTACTTCACAAATTGGGGTGTGCGATTCACATTTTTCTGTAAATTACAGAAAGCGAGGTGCGTAAATGACACTAGAAAACCTTTTATATGAATGACTTTTTTAGGTTGAGATGCTGAGCACGGCTGGATTTGGAACCAAAAGAAGGCCAGGACTGAAAACAAATTTAATGATCCAATGTTTTGTTGGGGATAGAAAACATCATGCGTGGGAATTCGCAACGCTACGACTTCAGAAGCTTTCAAGTTTTGCCACGATTAGTAGTATAAAAACAAAGTCAACACATAGATTTCATCAGCAAGATGCGATAAGGAAAGTTTTCTTTAACATTTTATTATGAATAATACTACAAAACAGGTACAAATTATACAAAATTGTATGGGTTCAGAAGGGCGCATTGGTTTAAGCAATAACTACGGGATGTACCGAGTTTTTTTTATAATTAATGTCTCCCAATATTAGTTCCTCTTACTCACCTGACATCTCTACAGTGCTCATGGCAATGCCGTATTTGTTCTGGGAGACGCAGGTGTAGTTGCCGTAGTTCAGTTCGCTTGCATTGTTGAACTTGACCCTGTGGTTATTTTTGTCGACGGAGAGTTGTATGTATTCGTCTGGGCGCAACGGAGACCCGTCATTGCCCAGCCACTTTGTGCGACTTGGATTGGCGCTGTCTACCGTGCAAACAAGTTCTGCACCGCGACTGCCATCAAGATTGCGTGTCCAGTGTATGCTCGTTCTGAGAGTTGGCTTGCCTGTGAGCGAAATGCAAAACGTAAAATTGCAGAAGTCAGTGACACTTTTCCTAAATTATCTTTTAGTAAAATATTAAAATAATTATCGCTTAGGCTGTCACGTTTTTACTTATTGCTGTGGATGAATAGTGAAAGTTCATATCTATATACGTTTGTAAAAAATATCTTCAGAAATAATATAGTGCCAGTAAATCATGTAGTTTGTTAGAATAAATATATAGAAAAACAAGGCTACTGAAAAAAAAAAAAAAAAACATCAGAAGCAAACATTTTGAAACAAAGAGACGACGAATTGGCCTGTCGCAATCTTCTGCAATTTAGACATCAATACGGTTTTTCTAGTGTCACAAAGTTTAAAAGGACCACTTTATTTGACTGCCATTCTTCAAATATACCACCGCCTTGGCCGGAAAGCGTGCTAGCTCTGAGCTATAGTAAACGTATTAAAAGAAGGCCTCTATATTCAATGTTAAGATCGCTGTTAAACATAGGCCGGTCAAAGGATACTTTGGAACTGCAGGTTGCATAGTTCATGCATATTTAGAGACTCACATAAAATAAAGACGCATATAAGTATTGAGACATCTCACACTAGAAGTAACTTACGCTCTGAGCCTTCAGACTATGTGAAAACAGGTTTACAGTGTACGTGTCACACAGTTTTTTTAGGAATGTTACTTCACCAATTGGGGTGTGTGATTCACATTTTCCTGCAAACTCCAGAGATTGAGGTGAGTAAATTGCACACAATAACCTCTAATATGGTGCCCTTATTGGAAGGAATGCTGAACACGGCAGAAATGCCACCAGATAAACATAACGACTGAAAAGGAATTTGAATTATCAAAATGAATTGGTGGGGATGGGCAAACTGATGCATAGATATCGGAAAGGCATAACCTCGAAACTTTAAAGGGTTTTCCGCGAGTACATTCATAAAAACATTATCAACTCGTATATTTAATCACCAAGGTGTGACTAGAAAATACGTATCTTTGAGATTGTTTTACTATGATATATATGTTCGGAAAGGCGGACTTGTTTAGCAATATAAACGGAATTCAGTACCTTTTTGTCATTCACAAATATCAATGTTATGACCTCTTACTCACCCGAGACCTCGACAGTGCTGATAGCAATGCCGTATTTGTTCTGGGATAGGCAGGTGTAGTTGCCGTAGTCCAATTCGCTCACATTGTTCAGCTTGGCCGTGTGTTTATTGCCGTCGACGAAGAGATGCACAAACTCGCCGTGAACCAGCGGGGATCCGTCACTTCGAAGCCAATCTGTGCGTCTTGCATTGGCGCTATGTACCTCGCAAACAAGTTCAACCATGCGGCTGCCGTCCACACCGCGTGTCCATTGAATTGTTGTTTTCAACGTTGGTTTGCCTGTGACCGAAACGGAAGACTCTAGATTATGAGGTGGCGGTAACGTGTTTGAAAGGGGCACTTTGTAACTAAATGATACGACATTAAACGCTTTGTAATATCCGGTGAGATGCCACGCGTTTATATGTTTTCTTGAATATATCGCAACAACCTTCCTCATTTTTAGCTTGAATGCACGAACAATACTTTGAACACAGCTATGTTTTTTTTAAGATAATTCCTATCCGGAAAAACAAAGTAAGGTTGAAAAAAAGGTCAACCACAAGGACACCAAGTATGTTCAATAGGAACAGGTTTTAATCGAAATTATTTGTACACACAGACTAAAAGAAGCACTCTAGTACTCTGCCTCTAACCGAATAAGCATTGCTCGGTCTGACTGTATAGCAGTTTGTATCTATATGCTGCGTCTCTCCTGCCACATTCTGTTTAGAAAGGGTTACAACACAGAAACGTTATTTTCAATGGCAGACTTTGCAGTAATATACTCTATATTTATTGTAAATCGAGATTGGCGTCGAGGAGCCTACAGCGGGAGCTGCAATATTTGACAAGGCTCTGGTGTCTCTTGCAATTCGAGTGCTCTCCTTTAGCAAAAGCACGGCGGAAGACTTGAAGCGCATCTTCGAGGCCGGGAGTTTGAAGGACGGCTTCAACTATTATCGATGTGAGATTAACTACTATTTTAACTATAATCAAATTCTAGAAATAAGCTGACGTAACTCGAAGTCGGATAACTATAAAAAAACGTGTGTGCATTAAAATATTTCAAAAGAGGGGTCTCCATTGCCGGGGTCTCAAACTCAAACCTGTATGATTCACAACAGATCTCACCCAAAATATCCGGGCCGATTTAGGATGGACGAAATATTATATAAACAAATTTGAGGTAGGTAAGAAAGGTAACAGTATTTGGGCCTCCCTTCACATGAGGATATGGGTAAATAAATAACGCAAAAGAAATAAGGAAGCAATACGAGCGGTATATTTCCAGGAGAGGAACCTCAAGCTTCCTTGTATTTGGAAACTCACCGGATGTTCCTGTGACTTCTGAAACCTTGAATTGTTTAAATGACTACAGAAGGTTTCGTGTAGATGACAGGATGAAATATGTGGGCGCCCAGAACACGCGATACAAATCAATACAAAACATAAGTCTATTTCACTATTGTTTTTGAAGAAATGTTCCAATTCAGCAAGCACCAGGGAAAACGAACATTCTTTCTCCGTCAGCTATCAGCTTCCAATTTATTTTACGTCTCGGTATTTTCCGAAACCGTTGAACGTTTGGCAGAGGAAGGGAGTTGTCGGACAGTGTGGGGGAGGAGTTTAAAATTATTTATTGAACACTCTTTTCTAAGAAAAATTATATGTGCGCCCAGACGAATATCGAAGAACGGACTTCTGATAGTTTAGGCGTAGCTAACTCAGTGACGAGAGGGTATACTATTTCTTTCCTTATAAGGTCCAATTTGGGAAACACGTATTGATGCACGCGTCTAAGGTGGCGTTCTGTTTGGAACTACTATAAAATACAGAATATCCGGGAAGCCGCAAAAGAGCAAATACTCATGGATATATCCAATACCACGCTTGTGATGAGAATCTGAATAGACTGAGAATCTCAAAGGTTCAACTTTGGTCTAAAACAATCCAAGACTCACATCGAGGAACATGAACTTCTTTCTCCAGTTGCAGAAGTAGCATTGGAAAATAGCCCTTCTTAGACTTGTACATATAGGAACACAACTACCAGAGAGGTACTATCGTCATTTTGAAATATAATCGGTAAAATGTATGAAAATTTACCGTTCTTTTACCGTCTTTAGGTCTGCAAATGTACGGTCATTTTGACTCACCCGAGATCTCTACAGTGCTCATGGCAATGCCGTATTTGTTCTGGGAGACGCAGGTGTAGTTGCCGTAGTTCAGTTCGCTTGCATTGTTGATCTTGGCCCTGTGGTCATTTCCGACAACGGAGAGTTCGATGGATTCGCCTTGGAGCAGCGGGGACCCGTCACTGCCCAGCCACTTTGTTCGACTTGGATTGGCGCTGTCTACCATGCAAACAAGTTCTGCACTGCGACTGCCATCCGAATTTCGTGTCCACTCTAAGTTCGTTCTCAGAGTTGGCTTGCCTGCGACCGGAATGGAAGACGTCAGGTCGAGAAGGTCAGGACAGATTTGATGAATTTGATTTTAGTTAAAGTTTAAACTAAATATCACATAGAATTTCACGTTTCTACGTTTTGACTATAGTAAATTGTGAAAGCTTCCCTTTTTTCAGTAAATTAGATTTGATTGCGAAAGTATTAAAATAAATCTAAATAAAAATAGATTGCTTCATCTCTTTATTTGTGTGGAGAAAAGCGCTTCATGCATTGATATTGCCAGTAAATAGACTATTGTGTTAAGGCTAAATTATGTAGATACAAATGACTATTTGTTTAAAGGGGAAAAAACTAGACAAACACGTTGTCACGAAGCAACAATGAATTCCTCTGCCATATTTTGTCGCACTTTAAACACCAATGCGGTTTTTCTCCTATTAACAGAGTGTTAGGGGCTCACCTTTGTAGATTACCTATTCCACTAACATACCACAGTCTTTGCGAGAAGTCTGCTAGCACACCGACATAGATAAAGTTTAATGAAATCTTCTATATTCAATATAAGGATTGCTGGTAAAATTAGGCATTTTAAGAGATACTTCAAAACTGGAGGCTTTTCTAATGCATCTCAATTCAAAATAACACTCTTTCTGTGAGCCTTCAGCATATATATGGTGTAAATAAATTACAAAGTACGTGTCACGACTTTTTTCTAGAAGCTACGCTATTTCACCAATTGGGGTGTGCGATTAACTTTTTCTGTATATTTCAGAAAGCGAGGTGCGTAAATGACACTGGAAAACGTTTTATATGATGCCTTTTTTAGGTTGAGATGCTGAGCACGGCGGATTTGGAACCAAAAGAAGGCCAGGCTGAAGACAAATTTAATGATCCAATGTTTTGTTGGGGATAGGAAAATGCATGCCTGGCAATTCGCAACGCTACGACTTCAGAATCTTTCAAGTTTTGCCACGATCTGTAGTATAAAAACCATGTCAACACATAGATTTAATCAGCAAGGTGCGATAAGGAAAAAGTTTTCTTTAACATTCTATTTTAAACAATACTACAAAAGTATAAACAATACTACAATATTCTGTAGGTTCAGAAGGGCGCATTGGTTTAGGCAATAACACGGGATGTATCGACCTTTTCTATAATTAATATCTCCCAATGTTAGTTCTTCTTACTCACCTGACATCTCTACAGTGCTCATGGCAATGCCGTATTTGTTCTGGGAGACGCAGGTGTAGTTGCCGTAGTTCAGTTCGCTTGCATTGCTGAACTTGGCCCTGTTGTTATTTTTGTCGACGGAGAGTTGTATGTATTCGTCTGGGCGCAACGGAGACCCGTCATTGCCCAGCCACTTTGTGCGGCTTGGATTGGCGCTGTCTACCGTGCAAACAAGTTCTGCACCGCGGCTGCCATCAAGATTGCGTGTCCAGTGTACGCTCGTTCTGAGTGTTGGCTTGCCTGTGAGCGAAATGCAAAACGTAAAATTGCAGAGTCAGTGATACTTTTCCTAAATATCTTTTAGTAAAATATTAAAATAAATATCGCTTAGGCTGTCACGTTTTTGCTTATTGCTGTGGATAAATAGTGAAAGTTCATATCTATATACGTTTGTAAAAAAATATCTTCAGAAATATATACCGCCAGCAAATAATTTAGTTTGTTAGTATGAATATATAAAAAGACAAGGCTATTTGTGAAAAAAAAACCTCAGACGAAAACATCCTGAAACAAAGAGACGACGAATTGGTCTGTCGCAATCTTCTGCACTTTAGACATCAATGCGGTTTTTCTAATGTCACAAAGTTTAAAGGGACCACTTTATTTGACTGTCATTCTTCAAATATACAATCGTATTGGCCGGAAAGCGTGCTAGCTTTGCTCAATACCAAAATTATTAAAAGAAGGCCTCTATATCCAATGTTATAATCGCTGTTAAACATAGGCCGGTCAAACAAGACTTCGGAACTGGAGGTTGCATAGTTTATGCATTTTAGAGATCCACTCTAAATAAAGACGCATATAAGTATTGAGACATCTCACACCAGCAGTAACTTACACTCTGAGCCTTCAGACTATATGAAAACAGATTTACAGTGTACGTGTCACCCAGGTTTTGTTTGGAATGGTACTTCACCAATTGGGGTGTGTGATTCAAATTTTCCTGCAAACTCCAGAGATAGAGATGTGTAAATTACGCACAACAACCTCTAATAAGGTGCACTATTTGGAAGGAATGCTGAACACATCAGAAATGCCACCAGATAAACGTAACGACTGAGAAGAATTTAAATTGTCAAATGAATTTTGGGGAGGGGGGGAGGGAGGGGTAATGTTGGGGAACGGGACGCATAGATATCGGAAAGGCATACTCTCGGAAAGTTTAAAGAATGTTGCGCGAGTACACATATGAAAACATTATCAACTCGTACATTTAATCACCAAGGTGTGAGTAGAAAATACGTTTTTTGAAATTGTTTTACTATGAAATATATCTTCTGAAAGGCGTACTTCTTTAGCAATATAAACGAAATTTAGTAACTTTTTGTCATTCACATACATCAATGTTATGACCTCTTACTCACCCGAGACCTCGACAGTGCTGATAGCAATGCCGTATTTGTTCTGGGATAGGCAGGTGTAGTTGCCGTAGTCCAATTCGCTCACATTGTTCAGCTTGGCCGTGTGTTTATTGCCGTCGACGAAGAGATGCACAAACTCGCCGTGAACCAGTGGGGATCCATCACTTCGAAGCCAATCTGTGCGTCTTGCATTGGCGCTATGTACCTCGCAAACAAGTTCAACCATGCGGCTGCCGTCCACACCGCGTGTCCATTGCATTGTTGTTTTCAAAGTTGGTTTGCCTGTGACCGAGAAGAAAGACTCTTGATTATGAGGTGGCGGTAACGTGTTTGAAAGGGGCGCTTTGTAACTAAATGATACGACATTAAATGCTTTGTAATATCCAGTGAGATGCCACGCGTTTATATTTTTTCTTGGATATATCGCAACAACCTTCCTCATTTTTAGCTTTCAATTTACGAAAAATATCTTTGAAAAAAGCTATGTTTTCTTTAAGATAATTCCTATACAGAAAAACAAAGCAATGTTGAAAAAAAGGTCAACAAGAACGACACCTACTATGTTCAATCGGAACAGGTTTTAATCGAAATTATTTGTACACACAGACTAAAAGAAGCACTCTAGTACTCTGCCTTTAACCGAATAAGCATTGCTCGGTCTGATTGTATAGCAGTTTGTATTTATATGCTGCGTCTCTCCTGCCACATTCTGTTTAGAAAGGGTTACAACAGAGGAAGGTTATGTTCAATGGCAGACTTTGCTGTAATATGCTCTAAATTTATTGTAAAAACGAGATTCGAGTCAAGAACCCTCCAGCGGGAGCTTCAATATTTGACAAGGCTCTGGTGTCTCGTGCAATTCGAGCGCTCTCATTTAGCAAAAGCACGGTAGAAGGCTTGAAGCGCATCCTCGAGGCCGGGAGTTCCAAAGACGGCTTCAACTATTATCGTTCTGAGATTAACTAGTATATTTAACTATAATCAAATGCTACAAATAAGGTGACATAACTCAAAGTTGGATAACTATGAAAAACGTGTCTGCATTACAATATTTTAGAAGAGGGGACTCCATTGCCGGGGTCTCAAACTCAATACTGTATGATTCACAACAGATTTCACCCAAAATATTGGGGTCGATTTAGGATGGACGAGGGAATATAGAAACAAATTTGAGGTAGGTAAGATAGGTGACAGTATTTGGCCGTCCCTTCACATGAGGATATGGGTAAATAAATAACGCACATGAAATAAGGAACAACGCACTGTATATTTCCAAGAGAGGAACCTCAAGCTTCCTTCTATTTGGAAACTCAACGCATTTCCCAGTGACATCTGAAACCTTGAATTTTATTAAATGGGTACAGTAGGTTTTGTGCAGATGACAGGATAAAATATGTGGCCGCCTAGAACACGCGATACAAATCAATACAAAACGTAAGTCCATTTCACTATTGTTTTTGAAGTAATGTTCCAATTCAGCAAGCCCCAGGGAAAACGAGCATTCTTTCTGCGTCAGCTATCTGCCTCCTACTTATTTCACGTCTCGCTATTTTCCGAAAATGTTGATCGTTCGGCAGAGGAAGGGAGTTGTCGTAGAGTGTGAGGGAGAAGTTCAAAATTATTTAATGAACACCCTTCTCTAAGAAAAATTATATGTGCGCCCAGGACGAATATCGAAGAACGGACTTCCGATACTTTAGGCGTAGCTAACTCAGTGACGTAGAGGCTATACTGTTTGTTTCCTGATAAGGTCCAAATTGGGAAACAAGTACTTATTCATGCACGCGTCCAAGGTGGCGTTCTGTTTGGAACTACTATAAAATACTAAATATCCGCGAGGCCGCAACAGAAGAAAATACTCATGGAAATATCTAATACCACGCTTGGGATGAGGATCTGAAAAGACGGAGAATCTCCAAGGTTCAACGATGGTCTAAAACAATCCAAGACTCCCATCGAGGCACATGAACATCTTTCTCCAGTCACCGAAGTAGCATTGGAAAATAGCATTCTTCAACGTGTACATATAGGAACACAACTACAAGACAGGTACTATGGTTATTTTGAAATATAATCGGGAAACTGTATGACAATTTACCGTACTTGTACCAATTTTAGGTCGGCACATGTAGGGTTTTTTTACTCACCCGAGATTTCTACAGTGCTCATGGCAATGCCGTATTTGTTCTGGGAGACGCAGGTGTAGTTGCCGTAGTTCAGTTCGCTTGCATTGTTGATCTTGGCCCTGTGGTCATTTCCGACAACGGAGAGTTCGATGGATTCGCCTTGGAGCAGCGGGGACCCGTCATTGCCCAGCCACTTTGTGCGACTTGGATTGGCGCTGTCTACAGTGCAAACAAGTTGTGCACTGCGACTGCCATCAGAATCTCGAGTCCACTCTATTTTTGTTCTCAGAATTGGCTTGCCTGCAACCGGAAAGGAAGACGTCAGGTCGAGAAGGTCAGGACAGATTTGATGAATTTATTTTTAGTTAAAGTTTAAACTAAATATCACGTTGAATGTCACGTTTCTACGTTTTGAGGATGCTAAATTGTGAAAGCTTTACCTTTTTTCAGTAAAATGGATTTCATTTCGAAATTATTAAAATGAATCTAAATAAGAATACATTGCTTCATCTCTTTATTTGTGTGGAGAAAAAGCGCTTCATGCATTGATATTGCCAGTAAATAGACTAGTGTGTTAACGCTAAATTATATTAAACAAATGACTATTTGTTTAAAGGGGAAAAAAACTAGACAAACACGTTGTCACGAAGCAACAATGAATTCCTCTGCCATATTTTGTCGCACTTTAAACACCAATGCGGTTTTTCTACTATAACAGAGTGTTAGGGGTTCACCTTTGTAGATTTCTGTTCCACTAACGTAGCACAGTCTTTGCGGGAAGTCTGCTAGCACACCGACATAGATAAAGTTTAATGAAATCTCCTATATTCAATATAAGGTTTGCTGGTAAAACTAGGCATTTTAAAAGATACTTCAAAACTGGAGGCTTTTCTAATGCGCCTCAATTCAAAATAACACTCTTTCTGTGAGCCTTCAGCATATATATGGTGTAAATAAATTACAAAGTACGTGTCACAACTTTTTTGTAGAAGCTACGCTATTTCACCAATTGGGGTGTGCGATTAAATTTTTCTGTATATTACAGAAAGCGAGGTGCGTAAATGACACTGGAAAACGTTTTATATGATGCCCTTTTTAGGTTGAGATGCTGAGCACGGCGGATTTGGAACCAAAAGAAGGCCACACTGAAGACAAATTTAATGATCCAATGTTTTGTTGGGGACAGAAAAATGCATGCCTGGCAATTCGCAACGCTACGACTTCAGAATCTTTCAAGTTTTGCCACGATGTGTAGTATAAAAACAATGTCAACACATAGATTTAATCAGCAAGGTGCCATAAGGAAAAAAGTTTTCTTTAACATTCTATTTTAAACAATACTACAAAAGAGGTAGACGTTATACAATCTTCTGTGGGTTCAGAAGGGCGCATTGGTTTAGGCAATAACACGGGATGTATCGATCTTTTTTATAATTAATATCTCCCAATGTTAGTTCTTCTTACTCACCTGACATCTCTACAGTGCTCATGGCAATGCCGTATTTGTTCTGGGAGACGCAGGTGTAGTTGCCGTAGTTCAGTTCGCTTGCATTGCTGAACTTGGCCCTGTTGTTATTTTTGTCGACGGAGAGTTGTATGTATTCGTCTGGGCGCAACGGAGACCCGTCATTGCCCAGCCACTTTGTGCGGCTTGGATTGGCGCTGTCTACCGTGCAAACAAGTTCTGCACCGCGGCTGCCATCAAGATTGCGTGTCCAGTGTACGCTCGTTCTGAGTGTTGGCTTGCCTGTGAGTGAAATGCAAAACGTAAAATTGCAAAGTCAGTGATACTTTTCCTAAATATCTTTTAGTAAAATATTAAAATAAATATCGCATAGGCTGTCACGTTTTTGCTTATTGCTGTGGATAAATAGTGAAAGTTCATATCTATATACGTTTGTACAAAAATTATCTTCAGAAATATATACCGCCAGCAAATAATTTAGTTTGTTAGTATGAATATATAAAAAGACAAGGCTATTTGTGAAAAAAAAAACATCAGACGAAAACATCCTGAAACAAAGAGACGACGAATCGGTCTGTCGCAATCTTCTGCACTTTAGACATCAATGCGGTTTTTCTAATGTCACAAAGTTTAAAGGGACCGCTTTATTTGACTGTCATTCTTCAAATATACAATCGTATTGGCCGGAAAGCGTGCTAGCTTTGCGCAATACCAAAATTATTAAAAGAAGGCCTCTATATTCAATGTAATAATCGCTGTTAAACATAGGCCGGTCAAACAAGACTTCGGAACTGGAGGTTGCATAGTTTATGCATTTTAGAGATCCACTCTAAATAAAGACGCATATAAGTATTGAGACATCTCACACTAGAAGTAACTTACGCTCTGAGCCTTCAGACTATGTGAAAACAGATTTACAGTGTACGTGTCACCCAGGTTTTGTTTGGAATGGTACTTCACCAATTGGGGTGTGTGATTCAAATTTTCCTGCAAACTCCAGAGATCGAGATGTGTAAATTACGCACAACAACCTCTAATAAGGTGCACTATGTGGAAGGAATGCTGAACACATCAGAAATGCCACCAGATAAACGTAACGACTGAGAAGAATTTAAATTGTCAAATCAATTTGGGGGAGGGGGAGGGGGAGGGAGGGGGAAGGTTGGGGAACGGGACTCATGGATATCGGAAAGGCATACTTTCGGAAAGTTTAAAAAATGTTCCGCGAGTACACATATGAAAACATTATCAACTCGTACATTTAATCACCAAGGTGTGAGTAGAAAATACGTTTTTTGAAATTGTTTTACTATGAAATATATGTTCTGAAAGGCGTACTTCTTTAGCAATATAAACGGAATTTAGTACCTTTTTGTCATTCACATATATCAATGTTATGACCTCTTACTCACCCGAGACCTCGATAGTGCTGATAGCAATGCCGTATTTGTTCTGGGATAGGCACGTGTAGTTGCCGTAGTCCAATTCGCTCACATTCTTGAGCTTGGCCGTGTGTTTATTGCCGTCGACGAAGAGATGCACAAACTCGCCGTGAACCAGTGGGGATCCGTCACTTCGAAGCCAATCTGTGCGTCTTGCATTGGCGCTATGTACCTCGCAAACAAGTTCAACCATGCGGCTGCCGTCCACACCGCGTGTCCATTGAATTGTTGTTTTCAGCGTTGGTTTGCCTGTGACAGAAACGGAAAGACTCTAGATTATGAGGTGCCGGTAACGTGTTTGAAAGGGGCGCTTTGTAGCTAAATGATACGACATTAAAAGCTTTGTAATATCGGGTGAGATGCCACGCGTTTATATTTTTTCGTGGATATATCGCAACAACCTTCCTAATTTTTAGCTTGAATGTACGAAAAATATCCTGAAAAAAGCTATGTTTTCTTTAAGATAATTCTTATACAGAAAAACAAAGCAATGTTGAAAAAAAAGGTCAACAAGAAGGACACCTAGTATGTTCAATCGGAACAGGTTTTAATCGAAATTATTTGTACACACAGACTAAAAGAAGCACTCCAGTACTCTGCCTCTAACCGAATAAGCATTGCTCGGTCTGACTGTATAGCAGTTTGTATTTATATGCTGCGTCTCTCCTGTCACATTCTGTTTAGAAAGGGTTACAACAGAGAAAGGTTATGTTCAATGGCAGACTTTGCTGTAATATACTCTATATTTATTGTAAAAACGAGATTGGCGTCGAGAAGCCTCCAGCGGGAGCTTCAATATTTGACAAGGCTCTGGTGTCTCTTGCAATTCGAGTGCTCTCCTTTAGCAAAAGCACGGCGGAAGACTTGAAGCGCATCTTCGAGGCCGGGAGTTCCAAAGACTGGCTTCAACTATTATCGCTTTGAGATTAACTAGTATCTTTAACTATAATCAAATGCTACAAATAAGGTGACATAACTCAAAGTCGGATAACTATGAAAAACGTGTCTGCATTACAATATTTTAGAAAAGGGGACTCCATTGCCGGGGTCTCAAACTCAAACCTGTATGATTCACAGCAGATTTCACCCAAAATATCGGGGTCGATTTAGGATGGACGAGGGAATATAGAAACAAATGTGAGGTAGGTAAGAAAGGTGACAGTATTTGGCCATCCCTTCACATGAGGATATGGGTAAATAAATAACGCACATGAAATAAGGAACCACGCACTGTATATTTCCAATAGAGGAACCTCATGCTTCCTTCTATTTGGAAACTCAACGCATTTCCCAGTGACATCTGAAACCTTGAATATTATAAATGACTACAGTAGGTTTTGTGCAGATAACAGGATAAAATATGTGGCCGCCTAGAACACGCGATACAAATCAATACAAAACATAAGTCCATTTCACTATTGTTTTTGAAGAAATGTTCCAATTCAGCAAGCCCCAGGGAAAACGAACATTCTTTCTGCGTCAGCTATCCAACTGCAATTTATTTCACGTCTCGGTATTTTCCGAAAATGTTGAACGTTCGGCAGAGGAAGGGAGTTGTCGTAGAGTCTGAAGCTGAAGTTCTAAATTATTTAATGAACACCCTTCTCTAAGAAAAATTTTATGTGCGCCCAGACGAATATCGAAGAACGGACTTCCGATACTTTAGGCGTAGCTAACTCAGTGACGAGAGGGTATACTATTTCTTTCATTATAAGGTCCAAATTGGGAAACAAGTACTTATTCATGCACGCGTCTAAGGTGGCGTTCTGTTTGGAACTACTATAAGATACTAAATATCCACGAGGCCGCAACAGAGAAAATACTCATGGAAATATCTAATACCATGCTTGGGATGAGGATCTGAAAAGACGGAGAATCTCCAAGGTTCAACGATGGTCTAAAACAATCCAAGACTCCCATCGAGGCACATGAACCTCTTTCTCCAGTCACCGAAGTAGCATTGGAAAATAGCATTCTTCAACGTGTACATATAGGAACACAACTACAAGACAGGTACTATGGTTATTTTGAAATATAATCGGGAAACTGTATGACAATTTACCGTACTTGTACCAATTTTAGGTCGGCACATGTAGGGTTTTTTTACTCACCCGAGATCTCTACAGTGCTCATGGCAATGCCGTATTTGTTCTGGGAGACGCAGGTGTAGTTGCCGTAGTTCAGTTCGCTTGCATTGTTGATCTTGGCCCTGTGGTCATTTCCGACAACGGAGAGTTCGATGGATTCGCCTTGGAGCAGCGGGGACCCGTCATTGCCCAGCCACTTTGTGCGACTTGGATTGGCGCTGTCTACAGTGCAAACAAGTTGTGCACTGCGACTGCCATCAGAATCTCGAGTCCACTCTATTTTTGTTCTCAGAATTGGCTTGCCTGCAACCGGAAAGGAAGACGTCAGGTCGAGAAGGTCAGGACAGATTTGATGAATTTATTTTTAGTTAAAGTTTAAACTAAATATCACGTTGAATGTCACGTTTCTACGTTTTGAGGATGCTAAATTGTGAAAGCTTTACCTTTTTTCAGTAAAATGGATTTCATTTCGAAATTATTAAAATGAATCTAAATAAGAATACATTGCTTCATCTCTTTATTTGTGTGGAGAAAAAGCGCTTCATGCATTGATATTGCCAGTAAATAGACTAGTGTGTTAACGCTAAATTATATTAAACAAATGACTATTTGTTTAAAGGGGAAAAAAACTAGACAAACACGTTGTCACGAAGCAACAATGAATTCCTCTGCCATATTTTGTCGCACTTTAAACACCAATGCGGTTTTTCTACTATAACAGAGTGTTAGGGGTTCAACTTTGTAGATTTCTGTTCCACTAACGTAGCACAGTCTTTGCGGGAAGTCTGCTAGCACACCGACATAGATAAAGTTTAATGAAATCTCCTATATTCAATATAAGGTTTGCTGGTAAAACTAGGCATTTTAAAAGATACTTCAAAACTGGAGGCTTTTCTAATGCGCCTCAATTCAAAATAACACTCTTTCTGTGAGCCTTCAGCATATATAGGGTGTAAATAATTTACAAAGTACGTGTCACAACTTTTTTGTAGAAGCTACGCTATTTCACCAATTGGGGTGTGCGATTAAATTTTTCTCTATATTACAGAAAGCGAGGTGCGTAAATGACACTGGAAAACGTTTTATATGATGCCCTTTTTAGGTTGAGATGCTGAGCACGGCGGATTTGGAACCAAAAGTAGGCCAGACTGAAGACAAATTTAATGATCCAATGTTTTGTTGGGGACAGAAAAATGCATGCCTGGCAATTCGCAACGCTACGACTTCAGAATCTTTCAAGTTTTGCCACGATGTGTTGTATAAAAACAATGTCAACACATAGATTTATTCAGCAAGGTGCGATAAGGAAAAAAGTTTTCTTTAACATTCTATTTTAAACAATACTACAAAAGAGGTAGACGTTATACAATCTTCTGTGGGTTCAGAAGGGCGCATTGGTTTAGGCAATAACACGGGATGTATCGATCTTTTTTATAATTAATATCTCCCAATGTTAGTTCCTCTTACTCACCTGACATCTCTACAGTGCTCATGGCAATGCCGTATTTGTTCTGGGAGACGCAGGTGTAGTTGCCGTAGTTCAGTTCGCTTGCATTGCTGAACTTGGCCCTGTTGTTATTTTTGTCGACGGAGAGTTGTATGTATTCGTCTGGGCGCAACGGAGACCCGTCATTGCCCAGCCACTTTGTGCGGCTTGGATTGGCGCTGTCTACCGTGCAAACAAGTTCTGCACCGCGGCTGCCATCAAGATTGCGTGTCCAGTGTACGCTCGTTCTGAGTGTTGGCTTGCCTGTGAGTGAAATGCAAAACGTAAAATTGCAAAGTCAGTGATACTTTTCCTAAATATCTTTTAGTAAAATATTAAAATAAATATCGCATAGGCTGTCACGTTTTTGCTTATTGCTGTGGATAAATAGTGAAAGTTCATATCTATATACGTTTGTACAAAAATTATCTTCAGAAATATATACCGCCAGCAAATAATTTAGTTTGTTAGTATGAATATATAAAAAGACAAGGCTATTTGTGAAAAAAAAAACATCAGACGAAAACATCCTGAAACAAAGAGACGACGAATTGGTCTGTCGCAATCTTCTGCACTTTAGACATCAATGCGGTTTTTCTAATGTCACAAAGTTTAAAGGGACCGCTTTATTTGACTGTCATTCTTCAAATATACAATCGTATTGGCCGGAAAGCGTGCTAGCTTTGCGCAATAGCAAAAGTATTAAAAGAAGGCCTCTATATCCAATGTTATAATCGCTGTTCAACATAGGCCGGTCAAACAAGACTTCGGAACTGGAGGTTGCATAGTTTATGCATTTTAGAGATCCACTCTAAATAAAGACGCATATAAGTATTGAGACATCTCACACTAGCAGTAACTTACACTCTGAGCCTTCAGACTATATGAAAACAGATTTACAGTGTACGTGTCACCCAGGTTTTGTTTGGAATGGTACTTCACCAATTGGGGTGTGTGATTCAAATTTTCCTGCAAACTCCAGAGATCGAGATGTGTAAATTACGCAGAACAACCTCTAATAAGGTGCACTATGTGGAAGGAATGCTGAACACATCAGAAATGCCACCAGATAAACGTAACGACTGAGAAGAATTTAAATTGTCAAATCAATTTGGGGGAGGGGGAGGGGAGGGAGGGGGAAGGTTGGGGAACAGGACGCATGGATATCGGAAAGGCATACTTTCGGAAAGTTTAAAAAATTTTCCGCGAGTACACATATGAAAACATTATCAACTCGTGCATTTAATCACCAAGGTGTGAGTAGAAAATACGTTTTTTGAAATTGTTTTACTATGAAATATATGTTCTGAAAGGCGTACTTCTTTAGCAATATAAACGGAATTTAGTACCTTTTTGTCATTCACATATATCAATGTTATGACCTCTTACTCACCCGAGACCTCGACAGTGCTGATACCTATGCCGTATTTGTTCTGGGATAGGCAGGTGTAGTTGCCGTAGTCCAATTCGCTCACATTCTTGAGCTTGGCCGTGTGTTTATTGCCGTCGACGAAGAGATGCACAAACTCGCCGTGAACCAGTGGGGATCCATCACTTCGAAGCCAATCTGTGCGTCTTGCATTGGCGCTATGTACCTCGCAAACAAGTTCAACCATGCGGCTGCCGTCCACATCGCGTGTCCATTGCATTGTTGTTTTCAAAGTTGGTTTGCCTGTGACCGAGAAGAAAGACTCTTGATTATGAGGTGGCGGTAACGTGTTTGAAAGGGGCGCTTTGTAACTAAATGATACGACATTAAACGCTTTGTAATATCCGGTGAGATGCCACGCGTTTATATTTTTTCTTGGATATATCGCAACAACCTTCCTCATTTTAGCTTGAATGCACGAAAAATATCTTGAAAAAAGCTATGTTTTTTTTAAGATAATTCCTATACAGAAAAACAAAGCAATGTTGAAAAAAAAGGTCAACAAGAAGGACACCTAGTATGTTCAATCGGAACAGGTTTTAATCGAAATTATTTGTACACACAGACTAAAAGAAGCACTCTAGTACTCTGCCTCTAACCGAATAAGCATTGCTCGGTCTGACTGTATAGCAGTTTGTATTTATATGCTGCGTCTTTCCTGCCACATTCTGTTTAGAAAGGGTTACAACAGAGGAAGGTTATGTTCAATGGCAGACTTTGCTGTAATATGCTCTAAATTTATTGTAAAAACGAGATTCGCGTCAAGAACCCTCCAGCGGGAGCTTCAATATTTTACAAGGCCCTGGTGTCTCGTGCAATTCGAGCGCTCTCAATTAGCAAAAGCACGGTAGAAGGCTTGAAGCGCATCCTCGAGGCCGGGAGTTCCAAAGACGGCTTTAACTATTATCGTTCTGAGATTAACTAGTATATTTAACTATAATCAAATGCTAAAAATAAGGTGACATAACTCAAAGTCGGATAACTATGAAAAACGTGTCTGTATTACAATATTTTAGAAAAGGGGACTCCATTGCCGGGGTCTCAAACTCAAACCTGTATGATTCACACCAGATTTCACCCAAAATATCGGGGTCGATTTAGGATGGACGAGGGAATATAGAAACAAATGTGAGGTAGGTAAGAAAGGTGACAGTATTTGACCGTCCCTTCACATGAGGATATGGGTAAATAAATAACGCACATGAAATAAGGAACAATGCACTGTATATTTCCAATAGAGGAACCTCATGCTTCCTTCTATTTTGAAACTCAACGAATTTTCCAGTGACATCCGAAACCTTGAATTTTATAAATGACTACAGTAGGTTTTGTGCAGATGACAGGATAAAATATGTGGCCGCCTAGAACACGCGATACAAATCAATACAAAACATAAGTCAATTTCACTATTGTTTTTGAAGAAATGTTCCAATTCAGCAAGCACCAGGGAAAACGAACATTCTTTCTGCGTCAGCTATCTAACTCCAATTTATTTCACGTCTCGGTGTTTTCCGAAAATGTTGAACGTTCGGCAGAGGAAGGGAGTTGTCGTAGAGTCTGAAGCTGAAGTTCAAAATTATTTAATGAACACCCTTCTCTAAGAAAAATTTTATGTGCGCCCAGACGAATATCGAAGAACGGACTTCCGATACTTTAGGCGTAGCTAGCTCAGTGACGAGAGGGTATACTATTTCTTTCATTATAAGGTCCAAATTGGGAAACAAGCACTCATTCATGCACGCGTCTAAGGTGGCGTTCTGTTTGGAACAACTATAAGATACAAAATATACGCGAGGCCGCAACAGAGAAAATACACATGGATATATCCAATACCACGCTTGCGATGAGGATCTGAAAAGACGGAGAATCTCCAATGTTCAACTATGGTCTAAAACAATTTAACACTCCCATCGAGGCACATGAACATCTTTCTCCAGTCACCGAAGTAGCATTGGAAAATAGCATTCTTCAACGTGTACATATAGGAACACAACTACCAGACATGTACTATGGTTATTTTGAAATATAATCAGGAAACTGTATGACAATTTACCGTACTTGTACCAATTTTAGGTCGGCACATGTAGGGTTTTTTTACTCACCCGAGATCTCTACAGTGCTCATGGCAATGCCGTATTTGTTCTGGGAGACGCAGGTGTAGTTGCCGTAGTTCAGTTCGCTTGCATTGTTGATCTTGGCGCTGTGGTCATTTCCGACAACGGAGAGTTCGATGGATTCGCCTTGGAGCAGCGGGGACCCGTCATTGCCCAGCCACTTTGTGCGACTTGGATTGACACTGTCTACCGTGCAAACAAGTTCTGCACTGCGACTGCCATCAGAATTTCGTGTCCACCTTATGTTCGTTCTCAGAGTTGGCTTGCCTGCGACCGGAATAGGAAGACGCCAGGTCGAGAAGGTCAGGACAGATTTGATGAATCTGTCCTCGCAAACAAGTTCAACCATGCGGCTGCCATCCACACCGCGTGTCCATTGCATTGTTGTTTAGAATGTTGGTTTTCGTGTTACCGAGAGGGAAGACCCTAGATTGTGAAGCACAGGTAACATGTGTGAAAGGTGCACTTTGTAACTAAATGATACGATATTAAACGCTTTGTAATTTAAAGTAAGACGCCACGTGTTTATAAATATTTTTTTTTCTCTTTCGCAACAATCTTCCTTTTTCTGGCTGGAATGAACAAAAATATTTTCAACACAGCAATTTTTTTTAAAGTGACGTTTACGTTGACAGTGACGTTGACACTTCACTTTGTTTTGGGTCCGAATCGGGTTCGAATCGAATCGGGTTCGAATCAAATTTCGGGTCCGAATCGAATTGGAAGCGAATAGTGATTTTGGTCGAATAATTTTGAATCGAATAGTTTGAATAGTACAAGCAACACATTCCAATAGATATGTTAAAATTATAGTTTTTTATGTCCCTTTATTTGATATTAGAAATACTTTAATTGTTAATTTCAAGTGTACTGAGTTCGGGAGCACGAAAGGGTCGAAATGGGTGGAATCTTGCGCCACCTGGCCGGAACTTCAAGCCAGCGTATTCGGAAAGGTCGAATTATTCGATATTATCGAATAATTCGATATTGTCGAATACTTATATTCCATTTGAAGCGAATTTCGAATAGAAAAGAATTCGAAGAGCTATTCGTAATATCCGAATGTTCGCCCATCCCTTGGCGTTGTAAAAGAGGTCGACCACAAGGACATCTAGTATGTTCAATAGGAGCAGGTTTTATTAGAAATTATTTGCACACACTAAAGGAGCCTGTAGTGCTCTGCGTCTAACCGAATATGCATTGCTTGGTCTGACTGTATAGCACTCCTCTTATATTTTGTTTAGAAAGCGTTACCACTCACAGAGGTTACTTTCTACGGCAGATTTTGCAGTAAAATGCTCTACATTTATTGAAAAAGTGAGATTGGCGTCGAAGAAAAAAGTGAAATTTGCTCTGTTCACCTTGAATGACGAGGCGTATCTCTCGAGATTTCGCCGTGCGCTGCTCGCTTCGGATCATGTTTCTGGCGTCGCAGCGGTAGACGCCGCTGTTGCTGTACGATGCGTTCTCAATCGTGAGCGTCCTGTTTTGGCCTTGGATCTCCCACTTCTCTGGGTCTTTTTCGTTTTGCCTCAACCAAGTAATCCTGCGAAATGACGAAATAAAACAATAATTATAGGAAAGTGCTTATGTATTATAGTTTTTTTTTAGAAATAAAAATAAAATGCGCCCTCGCATCTACGTCGTGACCATAAATAATAGCCGAGCTTTTACAGCGAAGCTGTCATGTGCTAGGATCTGAAAAAATGCAACCGTAAATGTTAAAAAAAAAATCTTTTGTTTACACGGAGCTTCTTTGTTCCGATTGGTCGTGGCAAGTGTAAATGAAAGAAGAGGGGAACCCGTGTGAGTCAGTCTTTATTGTCATTATTAGATAGTCAGGTCCTGATCCCTCGTGATAATTTATTGTCACCGACTTATCTCAGCTAAGAGCGCGCTGTAGCAAGTCTGAGGGCAGAACGCGCCGATCTAACCTTGTTTTCTTTCGCTTCCGCGATGCTGATAAAGAACCCAAGTCGCTGTAAAACCTAAATTAGTCATATACCAACACATATACGCACACCAACGACCAACAACAGACCATGTATCGACCTTATGTTTAGTAAGAACGTATCCAAAGTCAAAATACAACCAATGGCGACTTACCGTAGTGGCCATAGCAGTGATTATTTCGTTACTAAGAATTGAATAAAAACAATAGACCGCTTTCAAAAGCCCCGTGCAGATCATTTAATGGTCGGAAGCACTGCACAATGGTGGAGCAACTGCAGCGAGGAACATGAAAGTCATTCCATATGATAGCGAACGTGGGAGCGCGGCCAACACTACAAGCCGACGAACCACTCAAACAGCGTCGAAAGCTCAACGTCACTGCGCTCATCACCTCTTTCTGTGGGTTTTCTTTTTTCAGTGTGGTGTGACGTTGAGGTTTTAGTCCGCCATTGTGCAGGAATTCCACGGCTACCAACAAAGGGCAGTATTTCGAAAGGGGTCTATTAAACAACGAAATTGTGTACGTGTCTTCCTTGCAATCTAATGTAAATCGTGTAGATGTCGTATAGTTGTCGTAGAGTTGTCGTAAAAGATAACAGCTTCGCTGGTGCTCCATTTTTTACGTGAAGTTGATGGGCTCTAGCATTTTTATCTGCCAAACAGAACAAATAAGGACAAAACACCGAACGATGTTTCCAGAAAATGTAGCTCGAGCGGTCCGGACCAAATGTCAAGTTTCAAAGCTTGCCATTAACTTATTCAAAGGTTATACCCCATGGAAAAATCTTATTTGTATGAGAGATATATGTGTCCAATAAACACATATGAATCCTACACGATAAATATGAACATATAAAGACCATGTAAGAATCATATGGGAACTATATAAGAACTGTTTAAGATATATAAGAACTTGTAGGAACCGTATCAGGAACTTGTGAGAAGTTTCTTATAAGTTTCTTATATGGTTTTATATGTTCTTATATGGTTCTCATATGCGCTTATATATCTCTTATAATTCATACGTGTTTTTTGGACAAACAAAATTCTCTCACAAATGTATTTTCACTAGGGTTGGGGATTCTGAACTTTTTTATGAATAAAAAGTTGGCCTACGAAGCCCAACAATACACGAAGATGATTGGCATCCACCAGCAAAAACGTCACGTTGCAGAAGGGCAGAAAGACGAACGAGAGCCGGGATGCACGAAGTTGTACTATTGCAGAGAATATGAGCTTAAACAGCCCTTCGTTTTTTTCTTGTTTTTTTTGTTTTGCGTATTTACCTGTTTTTGAGAATGGTGTGATCTGAACTAGGAATGGTGTTTGAAGGTGGGGTTTTATATTTTTAAGTATTTTCCAAATTAATGAATAATATATCTTATGGGTACCGCGGACAAAGAAAAGGGCAAGATAGGGTGTTTCCGCTCCTATTGTCCGCGGCAACACGGTTCTGACTGCGCTTATGTCTACACCCATAAGCTCGACCACATTTCGCATAGTGATTCAAATTCTCAAACCTTAAAATCAAAATTCATATATCAAAAGTGAACGTCGTAGTACTTCTTACAGATGTCGACATTCAATTCTTCGCCGGCTTGCTGGATGGTGCCGCTTTTATTACCCAGAGGGACCTAATAAACTATAAGACGCAATATTACTCACTTGAACTTTCATTATCATGCGTTGAGTTTGTGGCCATTTGTTAAAATAGTGAGCATTGACAAAAAGTTTAGTCTAAACGAGTAACTTAATGGAAGTATATTCTGTTGTCCAATCAGCAATTTGCATCATGTCAGCCACCAGTTCCTCTAACTTCAAAAGTAACAACAGAGCACATTATTTTCTTTCTGTAATGTAAGGTGTTCATTCTCACTCACCAGCACTCAACATACTTGGGTGATTTCAGATAAGATCGACCAAAGGGTGGCTGGTCGACATTTTTATATCAACTGATTTTTTTACATGCTACTGTCTAATGTCTGGTATAAACGAATCGAAACTTTGTTTTGACCAGAAAAAAAATACTTTAGGTCAGGAAAAATCGCAAGGCATGAAGAGGTGGACAGTTGCATTAACGCGCCCTGATGGAGGGGGCACGTTTGAGAGTGAATAACTAACACTATATCATTAGGATAATTTTAATACTTTTCATACGCAAACAAGAGGTACAGTTTGCTTATAATATAAAGTAATATTATTTATTAAAAGTTTATTTTATTTTCTAAAAATTGTCAAACATGCCTCCTCGAACGACAAATGGCAAAATTTGGAGGCCTGTATCTCATGAAATAATTTATTCACTAATATTTAATTGGAACACAGTATTCTAATTCTATAAGGCTATTATTTAAAAAATAAATAAAATATCTGTGTCATACGATAGCCGGGATATATTTAGGCAAACATGGGGAAAAAATCAAACAACGAAAAATTCCGATCCGAATAAAAAAAACACCACCTTTGATTTTTTTGTTAATTTGGGTAGCCTGTTATACTCTATTTTGGAATTCATGTCATTTAAAAACATGTTGCATTATTTTATTGAGAAAGAAGAAACAACTCTTCAAAGTAAGGTCCTTTTCCAAAGCCTACACTTAGCAGTGCCCTATACAAGAAGTGACCATCTGAGTTCCAGTTTCATGAAACTAACACACATCTTTTATATATTTTTATTCAGATGAGGCCATTGGTAACTACAGAAATCGTTCACTCACTAAAATTGAGGAGAAACTACTGTGTACAAAGAGCTATCATATTACGAACTAGTAATCCGAAGAAAGATCCTACAGCCATCGGCCACTGAGAACTTTGTTTACTTTATTTTCCTAAGGCAATATATTCTACTCTCTCTTAGCCTATATCTCCATATCTCCCTCGTATATATACCCCTGACTTCTATCTAGAATAAAAACATATTCAAGCATCCCCTTTATGCGTGATAATGTTATGTGGCTAGCAACAATCATTTCCTCGTGAAGATCACGATTATGACGCAAAAGTTGTAAACGAAGTAGAAGTAAAAGTAAAAGAATGCCACTGAAGAAAAAAAGTTACGATATTTACATGTGTAGTGACGACAAGAAAATCTACAAACAGCGTTGATATCCTTGTGAGGACCTGTGTGACGATGTCGCTCTCACGTGCTTGGCTCTAGAAAAAGTGAGAGTGGGTTGAAGACAACGTTGCGGTATACTCGCACGTGACGTACGTAAGTGACGGGGCCGCCCGTCATTTTAAGAATCGCTACCAGCTCCATCAGTTTGCACACAATAATCGCCCACAAGCCCAGTGGGTATTTTCTGCATCTGGAGATGGGAAAATGCATGCTACGGAGTTGGCGGACTGGTGAAGCACCAGGCCACGCTGAACAACCTGAGAGAACGTTCAATAAACGCAATTCAGACGGCCAGGGCAATGGTGAGCGTTCTGTTTGAGAAACTTGGTGCATCTTGCGTATCTGGACGAAAATAAACTTGTTCGGTATCGGCAAAAAAAAAGAGTGGCTGACGGTGCGCGTTTTTCCTGGCATTCAGTCTTGGCACGCGTGGCGGCTGTGCAAGTCATCAACAGAAGGAACCTGTGACCTATATGTAGCACGGACAGTCGGATCTAATTAGAGGAAACTTTATTCAATGGGCACATCGAGGAAAGCCTTAGTGTGAAGTGCTGCATTTGATGCCCCAATGACTGCTCATTTTGAATGCAGGGACGTCTTATTTATCACAATTTTCTTCACGGGGCATTTAACCTACCATTTTACTTGGTGATAGCTTATAATCTTTATCTGATCACCATATAAAAATCTAGGAACGTTATCCTCGCGCAGGATAAAATATTTCGGCTTGCCACTATCCACTCTTACACCGAGAGTATCGAAGCTCTTACAGTTCGGCGCGGTGGTACCGCTCACCTGAAATTGTTTGTCCCGGTAAATACATAACTAACCTAAACAAATTTAGTATTTTATTTTTATTTTTGTATCTGGAAGTAAAATTGTTTCTTTTATTTTAAATATAAATTATACTGGAAAGTAAAACTTCACACTGCATCATCTTTTCTCGAATCACTAAACTCTATAATATGATACCTCTCTTGTACGCTGTATATAAAATGCTTGTATATAGTTTCTCCTCACTTTTGTGTGTGACCGGTTGCTCTAGTTTTAACTTTCAACTTTCAACTTTATTGCTTCTCTCCAGGGGAGAGGTGGAGGAAGAAAAAAAGCAGACTCTTGTCGCTTGACACAGTTTCTCCTCCCCACCAATAACGAGAGAAACTATTTTACATACTAGTGACCCGTAGAACAAGGTTTACATCGGATCAAAACACACAACATTAAACAAAAACCAAAACAAAACAAAAATCTGACGTACATTACGAACCATTTTTTGCAGGTCGGATGTCCCATCCAGAATAGGCACAGATAACACTAGAGAAACAATGAACGAATATCCTTTCTGCTCAAACCCATCAAATCCGCGCCCAGACTATCTGTACTATTTATAACATTAGGCAACGAGTACTGCAACATCTGGAGGCCATAGCCTGTTCTCGAGCGAGGCGTTGACCATGTGTCAACACAACGGCCTGCATATGCAGGCACTCTCCGGTTCATATTGGCGATTGATAGAAAAACAAGTTGATTTTGCCTTATAGACGTTTGATATGTTAGAAGAAGTTTATAATTATAATGCTCTGTAATTGGAACTATATGAAGGTTTTTGAAAAGTTGTAATGTGTAAGCGTTGAGTTCCGCATTGCACATAATTCGAATTATTCTCTTCTGGAGAACATGCGAGTGATGCATATTTGTAACCGTTGTGCTACCCCAAACAAGGAAGCAGTAATTATAGCAAGAGTAAAAAGAGGGAGTTATAAAGAAGAATTAAGACCGAAGGGGGTAATATATGACAGGATTTATTAATACTGCCCACAACTTTTGGAAAGTCTGCCAGCTATTCATTGTACTTCGGCGTCCCAGTTCGTGTACTCATTAAATATCACACCAAGAACCCTCACATTTTGTACAAAGTCAATATTTCGTCCCTGGAGAGAGAGCGTTTGAGTAGATGAAAACACGGTATTTTTGGATTGAAAAAGTATTGCCTTCGTCTTATCTGTATTAATTACTTAAGAGTATGACCTCATATGATCTCATCTGAATAAAAATATGTGAAAGATGTCTGTTACTTTTAGTGAAACTGGAACTCGAAGTCACGTCTTGTATACGGCCCACCTAAGTGTAGGCTTTTGAAAAAGGACCATAACTTGAAGAGTTGTTTCTCCTTTCTCGATAAAATATTGCAACATGTTTTTAATAAAAATGAAAGCCGAAATAAAGTATGACAGGACACCCAAATTTTTAAAAAAAATCGAAGGTGTTTTTTTTATATGCATCGGAATTTTTCGTTTTTTTAGTTTTTCCTATGTTTGCCTAAATATATCCCGACTATCATATCACTCAGATACTTTATTTATTTTTTAAATAATAGCCATATGTAAGCAGAATATTGCCTGCAAATTATATGGTAATGAATAAATTATTTAATAAGATACAGGCCTCCACGTTTTGCCGTTTGTCGTTCGTGCAGGCATGTTTGGCAATTTGTAGAAAAACAAATAGAATTTTAATAAATATTATTTCTTTATATTACAAGAAAGCTTTATCCATAGTTTTTTTAAAGTATTAGAAGTCTTCTAACTTGATCATTTTAGTTATACACTTTCAAGCGTGCCCCTCCATCAGTGGGCGTTAATGCAACTGCCCACCTCGCTTCATGCCTCACGATTTTTCCTGTCCCCAAATGTTTCTTCTGGTCAAAACTAAGTGTGGATTCATTTATACCAGACACTAGACAATGGAATATAAAACATCAGTTGATTGAAAAATGTCAACCAGCCACCCTTTGGTCGATCTTATCTGAAATCACCCACTAATAGTTACTATGTTCTCTGAACGGCTAACGTAGAACGGAAGTTATGCACTTTTTAAACATGTTAAAAGTTTTAACATGTTGTCTTTGGTATATGTGTCCTCGCCCCCAAGATGTAGCAAATTGCTTTGCAAATCATTTCCGAGAGTGCTACTCTTTCGATAGTTCCGGATGCCTTACATCTGACACTTAACTTTCATGACACTTTGAATATTAATAGCGTCGATGCATCTCAAATCTTGGACAGTGAAAAAACTAAAGTCAATGATTTCTTTGGGCAATGTCCAGATACCCAGCTTCATCATCAAGGGCTGCTCCGAGTTATTCGTAATGTTTAAGAGAAAATATTTATTCTTTTGTTTCCATTGGGCTTATTCCCTTTCCCGTGTAAAAGGTCGGTTGTGGTTCCTGTACACAAAGGTGGTGATGGTTCCGTGGCGACAAAATATATACCCATTTTATTATGTGTCTTTTCTAAAGTTTTCGAGATTCTTGTGTGCCCGTATGTCTAACTACTTCCGGCACAACCTAAGTGATTTACAGCATGGTTTCCTAAAGTCGTTCAGTGGAAACGAACCTCTGTTCGTTCCTTCACTATACTGCGGCGTTTGTCCTAAATTGCGATCAAGTTGATGCAGTTTACTTCGACATGTCGGAGGCGTTCGACAGAGTAATTCAGAAATTGCTTCTGAATAAGCTATCTTGCTATGGTGTTTCTCTTTCACTTACCAGATAGATTCAGTGTTATCTTATCAACCGTAAAAGTAGTGTGTGCATTTTAAAGAATTTTTATAATGCCTTAGCTCCTTCGTCCGGCGTCAATCACCGGTCAAACCTGGGACCACTAATGTGTCTTATTTTTATTAATAATATAAAATTGCGCTAAAAGAATTCTCGGTTGATGGTATTCGCCGATTACTTGAAGCTATATTTCAATGTTATGTCACTCAATGACTACGCACATTTACACGACAGTGTGTCACCCGTGCTTCAGTGATGCTCGACAAATGTTTTGTGAATCAATTCCGAAAAAAAACTAAAGTACTATCTATGTACAGAAAAAGAGAGTCGAGTTTAAATACCTATGCTTTTGGTTGAACCACCACTTGGCGTGTGTCTATGGCTCGCTACCTTGGTGTTTATTTTGGAGATCATATTTATTTTGCCTACCATGTCTTTCAGATTATCGCACTAGCTCTAAGATTGCTGGGTTTGATTTCTTGTTTGACCAAGTAAAATTTTTATTCAATGGTGTATTATTCGCTTATTTTGCTGTCTAATTCGTTCTCGGCTTGAGTTCGTAAGTGTTGTGTAGAATTTTATCACAGCAACCGATGCATGGCAAATTGAAAAAAAAGTTGAGAAGAGGTTCATTCGAAACGCTTATGAACGTTATTTTAAACGAAGGTTTCTTTTTTTTTACAACTACGCGTACACAGCCGAAACTCTCGGCTAACAAATTCTATTAAGTCGAAGAGTTGGGCGGGACTTACTACTGTTACACAAAATACTTCAAGGCCAGATAGACAGCAGCTCCCTGTGTGGTCTTGATCCTTCTTCGACCACGGGAAATTAAGCAATTTTTAAAAGATCCGCACGAACGCTTTTATTTTCCGTATTTCCATATGAGCAAAATTATACATCAAAATGTGGCCAATTAGTTGTTCTTTTAAAAGAAAGGTTGGTATAATGTCAATAAAAGATTTTAAAATTTTATTTTTTGAAAATCCTATGGACGCGAGGAAGGTGTATACACGCCGAAACATCATCATCATCATCATCATTTATTATCCTTGAAGGCCCTTACGGGCATTACACAAGGGAGTGGTACATTTGTTGTTTTTTTCTTTTATCGAACACTTCAGCACACAATTTTAACACATTAGAAGAGGGAACTAGTCGGTTAAAGCAGAAATGAAAGTGGTTACAGAGGCGGCAAATTTATGTGTGTCAGATATGGTAACAATGTCATTTGGCAGTATGTTCCAATCGTTTATTGCCAAAGGTAAAGTTGAATTACTGTATGAAGTAGTTGACGAAAAAAGGGGCCGCAACTTGCAGGAGAGTGGTCAAAGCGGGGGAAAAATCTGCTACGGGGGTAAAAAGCAGTGATTCACGAAGAGGCATGTTATGGTGAAAGATTCGGTGAAGGAGAGAGACGGGACACTCGGCGCCTCAATGAAAGCGTGTGAAGGTTGAGCTGCTTCGCGCAATCCAGATATGCTCGTGAATGGTGAATAATCAAAAAAAATAAAACGTAGAGCCCTGTTTTGGATGGATTCAAGTTTGTTAGATAGGTAAGATTGCCAAGGGCACCACACAGAAGAAGCGAATTCAAGCTTAGACCGAACTAAAGTTGAGTATGCTAGTTGTTTTATCTCTGGTGTTGCAGGGTACATCTACATCTATGTCAAATAAAACGGCAAATAACAAAAAAAAACATAATATAAAAATGTGTCCCACAGCCACAGCTATATCTTCTTAAATTTAATGTAGTCTAACTAACGTTGTTCATTTTTGCTTCGCCGGAGAGTTAGCTTCCGTAACACGTGTGTTTTTTTAAACATTAGAATGTTTATCTTGATGAAGCGCACAGAGCACACCTCACATCCCCAGCAGGGTGGTTTCTTTGTGTTCTACCTTGGTTTTGACATAGTCTTGATTGCTGTTCCCTGATATTTTGACATTTTTGCGGCTTCTTCTGCAAATAAAACATGCACGCCAGCTCAAGACGGCCTTGGAAATTATAGTGATGCTTTCTGACATATATCTGTTAAGCGACGCCTATAACAATTTTAATTGTCTCCAGAGCACATGAAGTGAAAAAATTATGGCATAGTGCAGTTGAATTATGTAAACAATGCCATTCTATTTACCAAGACTGATGCAAGCAGTTGGCCTTGTTAGGCAAGTGCAACTACCGTTCCCAGGACTAGATTTGACAGCCCACCACCTTGTGATAGAGCTTGAACCTACCTTGAAACCGAAACTATCGTTCTTCGGTTATCCACGAGATTGCTTAATATAATTCTCTGCACTTAATTTTTTCTTGGCGGCGATTGGAGACCATCGAACACCGGTGATCGATGGAGCATAACCCCATCAAATACCAGATGGCGCGATCAGGAAAAAGTTAACTTTCACGTGCACCTACGTTCCAGTAGACACCCCAGTTTGTTCAATCCTGGCTCTCCGAAGAAACTTGTTTCCAATCTCACGCATTAAGCTGACATTTTCATGCCATATCGTCAACTACTTACTAGGATGCTTTTATCGGCAATGTGCCTGTTAAACGTGAACCAGAAACAGTGATTTTCACCTCATGATCATATTGCTATTGTATATATGTGTTGTTCACAATGTACTGACGTGTGTGCCCCACATCAAGGCTTCGGTCGTTCTGGGGCACCGAAAAATGAAGTATGTATTTATGCACGTACAACTCTGTTTACCCTCAAAGGAAAGAAAAAAGTCAAGACACTTCAAGTCCACCCGTTCGCAGAAATGCTGATTTCAGCCGCTCCTGCAAATATGACTATGAAAACGAGCACTCACTCTGGGGCGGGGTTTCCTTCAGCCTCACAGTGGAGATTGATGACCTCATTGATGTTGAAGGTGGTCGTCGGCGGCTCCACCCGAATAATCTTCGGAGGAACTGCGGATTTGGGAGAAATCATGAGCCATTCCATTCTGTGAAATTAGATGACCAACGAAGCTCTTTAACACACAACACAGACCCCCTGGGAGGAGCCGGAGGAAACTTGGCACGCGCGACGGGACCGCCACTCCAGGAGAGCGGAAGGAAAGGAAACTAGGCACGCAAGCGGCATAGAACGACGACGAAGAGAGGGTGGTGCGAGCGTAGTCATGACCTACGCGGGTTGGATAGCGGCAGATCTTTAAAAACCTTTATTATCTACCTGAGAGTCTACTCATCTTGAAAATGGTGCATATTGATGACTAATTTACTGAATAGGCATATTGCTAAATTACTCAAGCATCAAGAAGAATGCAGGGAATGGTGTTCTCCGCGACGCACGTGCCGGCGTCTGCGGTAGCAGTAACTGGTCTAAAGCGAAAACCTAAGACAAATAAAATCGTGCACGCGCTCATTCTCCGCCCAAAGGTAGAACTAGAGGTCACAACCAGATGCCAAAATTTCAGCCCGATCCGATAACTAATCAAAAGTGATATATTATTTTCTAAAAATTTCAATGGGAAAATGGCGGCCGACGGAGTTTTCGAATACATGGGGCTCTATGGAACCAGAAACCGAAAATGGGCAAAAATGCGCACCATTTTCCATTGAAATTTTCAAAAAAAGCACGTATAACTTTTGAATTAGGTATCGGATCGGGCTGAAACTTCTGGCATCTGGTTGTGACCTCTAGCGCTACCTTTGGGCGAAGAATGAGCGTTCAGCGATGCCTAGTTTATTTTTGCGGCAAAAAAACCCCGTGTAATTGTTTTTTTTTGTGACACCCTGTACTTCTTGTTCTTTATACCGGAAAGGTGTGCGCGTACGGCGTCGGCGTCTGCAGCAATAACTGTTCTAATGTAAAAGCCTAAAACAAATGGCATATTGTATGCGCGTGCGTCAACGGTTTATTTTGGCCATTTACTTTGTATCTTTTATACGGGGAAGGCGTGCGCGTGCAGAGCGTGCAGTGGTCGAGCGTAGAGTTTTTATACTCTGTTTCATACTTAGTGTGCAACGCTGTCAAAGCTACTGGCGCGAGCGCGTGTCTTCATCTATGGTTTTGTTTGCGCGAGAACGCGTGCAAATGATCAACAAGATCAAGCCCCATGCTGGCGCCAGTAGCTTTTATAGCGTTGCACACTAAGTATGAAACAGAGTATAGTCACTGCACAAGAGAAATCCACAAAACCCTATACTCTGTTTCATACTTAGCGTGCAACGCTGTCAAAGCTACTGGCACGAGCGCGTGGCTTCATCTATGGTTTTGTTTGCGCGAGTACGCGCGCAAATGATCAACGAGATCAAGCCCAACGCTCGCGCCAGGAGCTTTGACAGCGTTGCACGCTAAGTATGAAACAGAGCATAACCCTAAACAGCTTCACTGTAAAAAGAATTAAAAAAAAGATCAGGCATAAGCATCCGGTACATTGCACGCCACACAGCCAGTGCAAAAACAACACGGGCGTTCTTTTTACGCTACCAACTCCAACCACTCACATTTGACATCGACTGTTACAGGGATCTCGGGGCTTTCTCCGACGTCGTTCTTGGCGAAGCAACTGTAAACACCAGAGTCCGCGCGGAGAATGGAGGGAAATTCGAGGATTCTGCCTCTTGCATAGATGCCCGACTGTCCGATCTTGCGCCAGGTGACAATTTCCACCGGCGGGTTAGCCTCCGTCACTTCACAACTTAGCGTCAACGAGTCGTTTTCCTCCACTTCCTCCGGAGGGTTTCTGTCGTACTTGATCTCCGGGGGATCTGCGAAAACGGAGGCCAAAGCGCAATGACGACGTCATTCATTGGCCGGTATCCGCACGCCAATTTTATTGCTCTAGCCCTGGACTGAAGAAAAAATTCTAGCGTCACTGAGGGGTCCCGGAGCTCCGACGCTCCCGAGCTACATTTCTGGGCCACCTTATAACACCACAATCAAAGGCTTAAAAAATTACGCTATGCTATGACATCGAACCGTACGTAGTGGATCGAGATGATCTGGACAGCAAGCAAATAGAACCGCAGTTCTGTGGTTAAAAGGCGTTTAGCACAGACACAAAACAGCGATAAAAAAAAATCACAGGTCTGTGTTTTGTGTTTTTGCCCTGCGTATGTTAATACTAATTATTCACCAAGAGACCGATCTCAGCAAGCGTTCTACGCATGCAAGACGCCGCCATAACTGTGGTCCATAAGAGGCAGGTGCCCGTTCACGAAGACAGTTCGTGCACCCTCGTGCTCTGCTCGCGAAGACCCTCAGTGGCGTTGTCGCGCGTGCGGTAAGACTCCCAGGATGCACGTCAGCAGAGGTGCCGCAATGTAATTAAGATGTAATTTGCCTTAAGATCGCCCCATTGGCCCGAGCCTCCTTCATATAAAACTGATTATATTAGTTTGCATTATAGTCACCGAGAGCAAGGGGTCGGCCGTCTTTCGAACGACCGGCCCCCAGCACACGCTCTGTGACTACCTACCGTCGTCTTTGGCTGCGCGCGCGCGCTCAGGGTACTCGAGACGTCGAGACGCTGTCGAAGGTAGGAAGTTCGCGCTGGTGGCGGAACAATGGACGCTCCTCTCTTCAGTTATCACCTTGGCCGTGTTTCAAAATTTACTCGATCTCACCCTAGGGTAAAGGTTCTGTACCTTGTCGCTCGAAAACCTCTACCCGCGTCGACCGCTACTCTATCTGTCTTGTCACGTGACATTATCCGCCGGAGTCGTTCAGATCCATTCGAGTAAGACTTGAAACATATCCCACGTTTGCGATTATATACCAACGCTACTACATCAGCTCGGTTCGGGAAGTTTCGCGGAGAGGGTACCTCCTCACTCCCTCCAGTTCGCCTCCCGTCGCTTAAGGCGGCGCAGTCTAGAGCTTTGTTTCAAAGGTGTGTATTCCATAGATTCCCATAAAGCGCCATCTAGCCACTCTGCCTTAAAAAGAAAAAAATGCGTATTCTATCGAGTTACCATAGCTACCCTAGCAGTACTTCCCCGAACGGTGGCGGTTCGAACGACAGGCGAGAGACCGCTGGAAGAAAGGGCCATACTGATCGTGGAAGCAGATTCACAAAGCAGTTCCATAACCGAGTAGATCTACTATCGGTGCTATGGAGTAGTGATGGACCGAATCAGCCGAACTTCAGATTCGAAAATGGTCGGCATCTGCCGAACTTTATAAGGAAAGTTCGGCAAAGATTCGGCAAAAATTTGGCAATCTGCGCACGCGCGAGAACGCGACGGGGCCATGGATTGCAAATGGACGCCGTACGGTTGTGCGGTTACCATCGCACAGTGTAGTACAACCAGCGGTTACGGTGAGGTATGGAGAAGGCAACACGGTAACTTTGCGTTCGTGAGCCTTTGCGAGTGTGGTTCTCTTTAATATTTTCTGCCTTAAGAACAGAAGATCGACCAGTAATTTACGCTGTCCACTACGCAAGTGACAAATGATGCGGTACATTCTGGATAACGCAGTTTTCATTTGAACTTTTTAGTGATGCAACAAGGTAGTTGAAGCATTGGCTGACAATTACTTTAAAGAACTCCTCGCAATTATAAGACTCCTGTTTTTGGCTCACACGTTTGTGCGGAAAAAATAATATTGCTTTTTAATTAGCCTTATTTCGCGGTTTTTATGTATCTGCATAAAACTAAACACAGAACTATCATACCCGATGTTGCACATCCGACAGTCCTAACTCTTTTCATCTTCCTAAACATTCGTGTATCCTAACAGAAACCGGCAATTTAAAGGTTCAAAGCGCGACTTTGCGAGTATGGGACGTACAATTTTATGCAAAGTTGACATCAAGTGGCTCAGATCGAAAGAAAACATGCGTATTTATAAAAATATTCCTATCGTTTACGGTGAAGGCTCAGTAACTGGTGCATTCGTTTTCCCGCACGAAACGGTGACTTCTAGAGAGTAAGAATGCACTGTTATTGTCTTTGTTCTATACCACACACACTTGGAGTCTTGCGCTGATGAGGACTCATACCGAAACTCTTTTAACGTTATTCGTGATTGCGTCCGCTACTACCCAACCTCGTTTTCACACTACTTCTGTAAAAAGTCACTAACACTAAAATTGCCGGGAAACACACAAAAGCAACACCAATATAATTATATTGTAGTATATCACCTTATCTAGTAATAACTGTGTCAATATGCATTTCATGTTGCATTTAAGGTAAGAAAAAAAATCTTTTTTTGCTAGAAAAAAGCCGTTTACGACTCCCTGTAACGCCGAATTAGAGCGCAGCTCTTGAAGAGGAGGAGGGAAGGGTACTGGGGGGTCAGAAGACCTCGCGGGGGGGGGGGTTACGTGACCTCGGGGAGGGGAGGCCACGTGACCTTGTTGGTCACGTGACCTGGAGGATCACGTGACCTGGGGGATACGTGACCTGGGGGGTCACGTGACCTGGGGGGTCACGTGACGATGACGTCATCAGTGACGTCATTAGTGATGATGACGATGACGATGCGGATGCCGATGACGTCATCAGCATCCGCATCGTCATCATCACTGATGACGTCACCAGTGACGTCACTGATGACGTCATCGACATCCGCATCGTCATCGTCATCATCACTGATGACGTCACCGATCACGTCATCGTCACGTGACCCCCCTCCCCCGAGGTCCTCCGAAGAACCCGAGGTCCTCCGAGACCTCGAAGGAACCCGAGGTCCTCCCGAGGTCCTCCCGAAGGAACCCGAGGTCCTTCAGGAAGAGCTCGGGTTCCTTCGGGAAAATTTGCCCATAATGCACCGCGCGGTTACGCCGACGGCGGCGACGGCGACGGCGACGGCGACGCCGCTCAAGCCGGGAACGGGCGCCTAAGAGCTGCGCTCTAAAATTAAATATCAACTTTAAGTCTGCTAACAATGCGTTTTGCAAAATCTCTGCCAAATTTTTAGAAAACTTCGCCAAAAGTTCGGCGTTGCTGATTCCCAAGATTCGGCGCCAAATTTTCAACTCGGCAAAAGTTCGGCCCATCACTAGTATGCACCAACACGGCCCTGACGTCTCATCGCTGCGGTGGTGCTGCTATCGGCAGGGCGCATGTGCTCACGCTTCACCTCATGTGAGATCTATTTCCCGTGCATGCCCACTGCCCACACCTCGTATGGTAAAACGCGGGTGTGTTTCGTAAACAGCGCGCTGTCGTGTATGGGACGAGTGTGTTCATGTGGAAAACTAGAAAGAAATTTCGGGTTGAAATTGCATAGCTTATATGAACGTTTCGGTTGAACACGTTAATATAAGCTATCCACTTTGTTTTTCTCTCTCCTTCACTTCAAGTTGACCCACATGAGTATTGCAATCAAAAACGTCTAGCGACCGCAATAAAGTTTCGTTTTAAGCAAAAAAAAGATATAGCTAAACAAAATCCGTTTAACCAAACTCGCAGCGTGGTACGAAGCACTGGATTGTCGCATTTTGTAAGCGCTTCTACCCTTGAGCAACAGTGCCGAGGATCATTATTTGTGTGCAAGAAAAATTAGAGTGTCCATACTATAATTAAACAAAACGGAAGTATTTGTTTCCGGCTCTTGACTACGAAAAAACAAGAAAACATGCCTTAACGTGTTATTTTGACAGTCAGCGCATCGGTAGGCATTTATTCTGGCGTTTTGCTTTCGACCAATCAAAAGCACCGTTTGAGAAAACTAATCGTTTGCACTTTGAATGGACCGCGTAAATTGGTTTGTTAACTTATCGAGTTAATGTTTTCTGCGGAGGATGTCGAATATAGTGCAATTTTTGCAGGAATTTTGTTTTAGAAAATTGAGTTTATGTTAGTAAACAGTAAAAAATTAAGAGCGTGACGTCGCTACCTACCCCGGCCTTCTGCAAAGGAAAAACATCCGTGTTGTTGCACTAGCCCAGAGATGGCGTTATAGTTGCTGATATGAGTGTCGATATAAACCAAAAAAGAAAGGTTCTAGTTGGATTTACATTTATTCAGTCGGATATATAGTAGAAGTACCTCTTATTATGCATTATACCGAACAGACACGCGCCCGCATTTCACTGAAAAATACTGTCTGCGAGTTGGAGGTAATCGTCTGCGCCTTCACATTTACATGTCTCCATCTGTCGGGAAGTGCGCCAAACAGGCGCCTTTTTAGCGGGCGAACGCGGTAGGTAGCGAAGTAATGTTCTTAACCTATTTTTGTTTACTCAAGAGAGCTAACCTTTTGAAACTTTGAGACACAATATTTACCGTCTGTTGGCCCCCTCTGTACAAAGTCTAATTATACACATCGTCGCCAGGTTTCTATAAATAAGAGCATATGCGGAGACCAAGAGGACATCAGTCTTTTTAAGGGCTGTCCAAACAGGATACTACAGAAACGCACGACTCCGGCAAATCGTGCGGCGCTCCGCTTCCGGTTGTTTTTCTTTGCCGGCAGGAAGCTTCCCCCTGTTCGATCGTGAGGGAAACCTCTTCCCGCCAAACCTCGAGGGGGTGATTTGACGGGAAGAAGTTTCCCCCACCTGAACCCCGGCAATCTGCCGGGGTTCAGGTGCTTGTTCCGCAAATCTTTTAGCAGTTGAATATCGGCAGAAAAAACATAGTTGGGCGGTCTTCCTTATACCACAACGGCTAACTTGAAGTTTTTACCGAGCTGCCGATCCGACCTCGAACCCGAGCCGAAAACCGGATCAAAACCGCTATTTTGACCAAACCGGAGCAAAACCGAATCCTAAATCGAACGTTAGGTAATGAACCCGAACCAAAAACAAACTACATTCCTATGTGGCGGTTTTCGGCTGACAGAAACGGTTTGGCGAAACGAAGAGCGAGTCAGTTATCTGAACCTTGAATTTACTTCTGCACATCAAATGCTAATAGCGCTGGGCCACCTTGCATTTCACGCGCACTATTGCTTTGCATGCCAGTGCTGCTCATTTTTTTAATACCTTATAAAAAGAATGTCGCCCCATTTATAACGAAATCTTTCGGTAGCGCGCCACAACTTATTTTATTTCTTTGAAACAGCGGTATCGCGCGGCCGCGCGATGACCCCCGCGCCACACCGCAGACAGCTTGAGGACCATAAACCTTGCTTACGAGCCTTAGTATGGTCGCGCAGTGCTGCTCATGGAGGAATGTCGCGCAATATGCGCTCAGAAACTTTTTGCAATGTACTACCCTCAATCTAACTTACTAAAGGAGTCTCGCATAGTAACAACTACCTTAATCAACCTTTACTTTTTTCAATGGTCGGCCTCGATTAATTTAATACCGCAAAGTGTATCTCTCTTGCGAGATTTCCCGTACAAACTGAGCAGAAATATCAATCGCATTTGGAACTACCTTCCATTCTTTTTAGGCTCTCGTTTGTGTGTGTGAGGCTATGTCAAGGCCCATCAAGAACCCATGTCTTGAATCGCTTTGATAACTATGCCTTCATTTTTATTTTATGATTGGAAAACGAATTTTCTCATTGCAATTTTTACAGGGTACCGGAGTCTGAAGCTAGATGGCGGAAGTGGACGATGTCCCTGAAAGTTTTGAATAAAAACCCGTGAAGGAGAAAACATTCCAAGGACACATAAGCGATTCTTATGAGATATGAATGCGAACGCATGAATGTCGCTCTTCAGCTCCTTACGTCGTCTGCGGTGTACTGACGTAGAGGGCAACGTTTCTCTACTGCCGAGGCTGCGGCCGCCGACGATGTAGATGCCTCGGGCAACGCCATGTTCCTCGGCGCCGAGGGGAGCAGGACCTACTCGCTGGAAACAGCGTCTCAGCTGAGACTGGGGTAAAGAAAGCACTGCCAAAGACAGCGCACGAGCTGAGACGTTCGCGCACCCAGCCTTTGCTGTGTTTTCTTTTACCGAATCTCAGCTGAGACGCTGTTCTAACAAGCCGGCCCAAAAGCGGCCGACATACCCCCTGCAACGCCTCACACGAGAGCGGCGGCCGACTGCGCTCTCTCCTGAAGCGGCCGCCAATGGCTCCCGGAGCCGTTTTGTTTAGCCAATGGGAAAATGGGTATTTCTTTCGCGTTGTTTTGCGGTAACAGGTGCCGCCGGCTCCTCTCCATGGGATAGTCAATGCTTTCGCATTAATAAATATCGCAATTAACCATACAGAGTGTGCTGCGATTGGCGTTTGTGTTGTTGAAAGATATGTTTTATGAGATTTACTTTTAGTCGATGTGCTTTGGGATACTTGGTTCAGAAGCTTTGCTTTCACTACAATAGTTCTAAGAGATATTCCTTAGCACATACGGTTTTTCTGCTGAATTCTTCTGCGACATGTTCTTTCATATAGAAAAGGACACTGAGGAGTGCTTTTTGGTTAAAACAATCTTATAGAATATGCTTTTAGTTAATTGATTTTCTCATACACGCCGGAGAACTTTTTAGAACCCTGAAACGACGGCAGCGGCGAGGGATGGGGAAAAGAAAGAGGGTGCGTAATAGCGCGTCATGCTATAGATGACGTGGTTGTGCGAGGGGAGTCGACGATGTGAAGAGAACGATAACGCAGCGGTAATGGGGCGACACCAGCCCCGCGATCAAGAGGGTTTTTGCGTATGGACGCCTCCGAATCTCACCAAAACGGGGAACACTCTGTGCCGCTGTAAAAGCCTTCCGATGTCATACTCACACTTGACGTCCAGTGTGACAGCCACATCTCGATGTCCGAGTCCTTGGGCTTCGGGATCCTCGACGACCTTCCCGTAGGTGACATGGTAAGCGCCGCACCTGAGCTGCTTGCCGTTGTCGGTTTTGTTGAAGGTGTAGTTCAACACGGACAGTGCCTTCCATGTATGGGGCTTCTCTTCGTCTGTTATGTTGGTTTGCGTGGCCAGCTGGGAGACGTCTTGAGAGTCCAGGAACCAACGTAGAAACGCTGGTGGGTTCCCCTGCCAGACACGCACTGAAAGTTTGGAAGATTCTCCCGCTTTTGTGGTGAAGTTGCTGCCAGGGGTCAGAAGGCGTGTGCCGTCTTGGAGGCTAGGAGGGTGTGGTGACTCTGTGTGAGAAAACAAAGTAATTGGTGATATAGATGTTACAAAAATATGTCGAAATTGGCAATATTTAAACAAAAAAACTTACGACTACCTAATAAAAAATATAAAAAGAAAGGAGCAGAGAGCGAGAGAGACAAGCAACGAAAGAAACTGCAAGGGCATTCAGGCTTTCCATTAGACATTAGACCGTTTTTGCACTGTGTTAGCAATACCACATTTCGGACGAGGGTCATTACGCGTGAGAAGCTATAAACCTTTGCATCGCTTATCACCCGGGCGAAAAGTGCTGAGTCAGTGAGCTGTGGACGAATGCGCAGGGTCTGATATACCGCACAGCAAAGCAACAGCGCAGGCTCAGAAAACCTTCCACAGCCCAAACAGAACAAAATTTCAGCACGCAGAAAGCGATTTTTGCGAAGATCTGCACACGAAAGTGTTTTTAGAGCGCAGCTCTTATGCGCAAGTTTCCGACCTTCGCGGCGTCGGCGTCGGCGTACGGATCGCCGTCGCCGCCGGCATCGGCGTCGGCGTAACCGCGATAAATTTAGCAAAAAAGTTGACATCAGGTGACCTCAACACCAATTCAATTCCCCATCAAATTTGGCGGGGAAAATGACGTCACGTTACTTGGTGTCACGTCATCAATAAACAAATTCAGTTTCACCGCTATATTTAGCGGGAACCCTGGTGTCACGTGACCTCAACACCAATTCAGTTTCCCCGTTAAATTTAGCAGGTAAAATGATATCACATGACTTGGTGTCACGTCACCTATGAAAAAATTCGCTTCTTCGCTAGATATAGCAGAAAAAATCGACGTCACGTGATCACAACACCAATTCAGTTTCTCCGCTAAATTTAGCGGCGAAAATGACGTCACACGACTTTGTGACGTCACCTACTAACAAATTCAGTTTCTCCACTAGATTTAGCGGGAAAATTGGCATCACGTACCTAAACACCAATTCTTTTTCCCCGCTAAATTTAGCAGGGAAAATGACATCACATGAGTTGGTGTCAAGTACCTTTGAACAAATTCAGTTTCTCTGCTAGATTTAGCAAACAACATAATTTGATGGATGAGGGGAGGGTACTGAGGAGGAGGAGGTGAGGATACGGAGGAGAAGGGGGAGGTACGGGGGAGGAAGGGAGGAGGAGGGTAGGAGAAGCAGGATGGAAGAGCAGGAGGATGAGGAGGGAGGAGGTGGCGGAGGAGGAAGAGTGGAGGAGAGGGTACGGAGGAGGAGAAGGGGCATACCCACCCCTCCGCACCCTCCCCTCCTCTCCTCAAGAGCTGCACTCTAATTTCGCGTTACAGAGATTTCTAAACGTCTCATTTTTTCGTACGATATCAGTAGACAATCGGGGAATACGAAGACGCTGTGTATTACCCTGACTTTTTTACTGCAGTTTTTATAGCGTCAGCTTGTACCTCAATAGCCTGTTTAATATTTAATAACTTATTTACAGCTAGATTGTGGTATCACAGTGCATTATTATTTAAGAATACTCGTGATGAAAACGTCAAGAAACGCTGCTACACCTTTCGGCAGGATACACCAACATAGGCATTTGCTTAAATTCTAGAACGATACTTCGAAATAACTGAATGATATCCTTATAGGGTATCCCAAGTGACCATCCATCTGCATTTGGACTAATAGCGAAGTCAATTCATGTTTATAGAAAGGTTTTATTGGTGTATCTTTCTGTTTAATCAGCTGATTTTCGTTAAAAATATTTTGAGTGTTTATTTTTTCCTGTATTTGTTGCTTTATATAACAATGTTTTCCAGCATGTAACCCACTTTTTGTTTGTTCCTTTATATAGTGTTTTTTTCAGCAGGTACCAACACCTTGTGTAATGCCCGTAAGGGCCTTCAAGGTTTAATAAATGATGAATGATGATGATGATGATAGGGTGTTCTTGTAGGGGTGCAGACACGATCTACAAATTTTTCGCACATCGCCCATGAATTAGATAGATGCCTGAGCCCACAAAGCTTAGAAGTTAATAAAGCGACTTAGATTTTGTAAGGGAATCATAATAAGAAAAACCACTTGTGACATTTCTAAAACGAGAACAAAGCACGCTAACAATGTGAAGCTGATAAAACAACTGGACTACAGGGACTGTCAATATTAATTTATCAGCCCATCACCGACTGATCCTGGATGTAGGTGGCGTTGCTAAGGAATGATCGGCTGTAATGTAGCATTGCTGTAGAAACCTAATTAAAAAATGACCGAAGATTAATAGAAAAATGATGGAAGGTTAACTGAAGTTCAAAAGATATGCATATATAGTTCATATCTTTCTTTATTTAATGGAAAACAAACTTTCCTAAAATGTTCAATGTCCTAAATCTAGATGCTTGGAGCGGTTTATGGAATACCTGTCTTCAGCAAAGTGTCGATGCACGTATTAAACTCTCCAAGGCTCAATAAATTAAATTTCAAATCACCTTGGAAGAAAACAGGAAATAATGCAGGTGTTAGAAACAACGCAGGATGAAGCAATTCGCAGGGTTTTCATATGATTCGTAGTTGTGACTTTAAACCATAATGTCATGCAGTGAAACCTTTTACGGCCCCACATTATTTCTAAGAAGATAATTACCTAGGACAACGAGCTTGATATTCGTGGAGGCTAGGGGTTCCTCGTCGATAGAGGTCTGGGTCACTTGGCACTGCCACGAGCCGTCGTCTTCCTCGAGCGTTGTATCGAGGATCTGCACGGAACAGTCACCGTCCTTCGGGCTCCGCTTGAAAACGTACTTGTCCGGGATGCGCCCGACTGCGACTCCGTCCTTCAGCCAGGCGCAGTCGCCGCTACGGTTTAGCACCACGCACCGAAGCCTGACATTCTCGCCTGGGTTCACCTCGGTGTCTTTGGGCTCTTCAATAAACTTTTGTACAGTCTTGGACTTGACTGTAATGAATTGATATGCAAGAGAGAATAAGAACCTGCATGCGGGCATAATTATGGAAACTTGTCCGAACTCGTCGGTTAGTATACTTACCATTTGTAAACATGAATATGAAACATTATACTAGTCTACTGCTTTTTTTACGCAAAATGCAAATTGTTAAGTACATTTTTAGTGTATATTTGATATGTGTAGGGCACTTTTAATGTACATTTTTAACCTACTTTGCATTATAGCGGTGAAGTCTGCACGACAACCCGGTCTGGACACTGTTTGATATGAGTTTTAGGGGAAGTCCCCAAGGTAAAGAAGATTTCCGTGAAAATAAATCACCTTCCACCTAAAATAGAATGCAGCTCGAACCCTCGAGGCGACTGGTGACCGCTAAAAAAGAAAACAAAAAACCGCCTGGTTTGAGATTTTATTTTGGGCCCGCCTCATTATATCAAATCATTAACAACTGATCTCATCATTGCTGCTGTAGTGCTCAAGACTGGTGACAATCATTATACTTCAAGTCCCGACGCAGCCGATATTACAAGCTTATGAATTCACTCATACGGCGTCAAATGTGCACCATCATAGTGTTCGTCATGTTTCTGAACGTGTTCTATCATCGCATAACAAACAATCAAAAACAAAAAAAGCGC
>JAZHYW010006433.1:0-28131 GCA_037355805.1 Ixodes ricinus
TGTTTCTTTTTTCTTGGCTTACGACGTTTCGTAGACTGCGACAGGACGGTTGTACTTTTAGGCGACTTCAACTGCGTCGTCAGAGTAACAGATAGATTGCCGTCGAGGGTACAGACGGATAGAAGTGCGACAGTTTTATATGAACTACTTGAGGATTTCGACCTGATTGACGCAGGAACGCTTAAAAACGAAACGTGCGAAATGCAGTTTACCCATTTCCAAGCGTCCTCGCACGCTCGATTAGATAGAGTGTATGTGTCAGCTTCGGTAGCAGGCCTTCTAGGGAAGTACCGCGTCACACCGGTTTTTTTTTCGGACCATTGTCTGGTTTCAACGACCATCGGTGAAAAAGCGGCAGCGAAGTCTTTTAACTGGAGGCTATGGAAACTTAACGTAACGCTACTCAGTGATGAAGCCTTTTCAAAAGCTGTCGAGGATGGTTTTGTTTTTGTTTTAAAGGGTACGGGGGGCGACATTTTCGAGTTTTGGGAGCTTTTTAAGCAAGAAGTAAAGATGGTAGCTGTTGAAAGGGCTTCCATTTTAGCCTACGAGGCGCGTGGCGTTGAGCGTTCTCTGAACGCTAATCTAATGGCTTTCTCAAGAGCCGAGTGTGAAAAACCTGGAACAAGCCTCAAAGATATAGAAGACGTTAAAGAACGATTAGACGAACTGCATCGTGAGCGTTATCGGGGAGCTATAGTCCGAGCGCGTTCGGAAAAATACCTAATGGGGGAGCAGCCAACTAGCCGCGCCTTGGCAGAGGAGAAGCGGTACGCTCTCCGAAATGAAATAGCTGAGATCGAGTACCAAGGTATTAACAGCACGAACTCAAGCGTGATCGAGAAAGCTTTTGTGGAGCATTACCGGCAACTCTTTGACAATCAAGTAAGAGGAAGGAAAGATCCCGAGTGTCAGACCTTACTTGAGTCCCTGCCCCAGCTAGCTCAAGAAGAGCAAGAAAGGCTCGAGGAGCCCATTACGATACAGGAGGTGGAGAGGGCCATAGACGACTTGCCTAACGCAAAAACGCCCGGGCCTGACGGGTTAGGGGCCGAGTTCTATAAAAAGTTCAAGAGCATAGTTGCGGGGTTTTGTTGTCTGTTTTTTCTGCTGCGTACGAACGTAAGGCATTGCCACCGTCTTTCGCGCGAACCTACACTGTTTTAATTCCGAAAAGTGATGACGCTGATAAGCTGCGCAAAGTCACAGGTTATCGGCCGATAACGTTGTGCAACGCTGATTATAAAATTTTCGCAAAAATTCTAGCGCGTCGTTTCCAGGGCGTTGCCCGTCAGCTTATCGGGGATCACCAAACCTGTGGGATACAGGGGCGTTCGATAGTGACGAACATTCATGTGGCTCGAAGTGTTTTGGAGGCATGCGATGACGGCATGGGACAAGTCGCCATGCTGCAGATTGATTTTGATAAAGCGTTCGACCGCGTCAAGCATGATGTTCTTTTTGACGTTTTAGAGCGTGCAAATGTCGGCGCAGTCATTTTGGAGGGTGCGAAAATGGCGTACAAAGAGTGTACAACCAGACTCGTTGTCGGCAAAGAGCTGACGGAAGCGATCAATGTGCGAGCTTCCGTCAGGCAGGGATGCCCTTTGTCCCCGTTATTTTTCAATTTGTATTTGGAGCTTTTTTGTTTGAGCGTGTTGAACAGTGAACGGTGTCGTGGGTTTTGTTGCAAAACACGGAGGTTAAAATCACGAGCTATGCGGATGACGTTGCAGTCTTTTGTAGCGACAAGAAAAGTGTGAGTGTCGCCATAGCGTTGGCGAAATCGTTTTGTGAGGCCACAGGGGCAGCGGTAAACTGGACAAAGTGCCGCGGTTTTTGGCATGGGGCGTGGGCCACAACGCCTTCAGTGTTTGAAGACGTGTGCTGGGATCGCGTACCCTGTACATACCTCGGAGTGCCACTCAACTGTTATAGAGAAAACAAACAGTACTGGTCGGGAGTCGCCACCGATCTGGACAGGCGCGCTTCTCGCTGGATGAGGCGCGACCTGTCCATCTTTTCCAGAGCGACGGTGTGTAACATATTTCTTATCGCAAAGCTGTGGTATGTACTGCAGGCGATTCATTGTGCACGTGTTAGTGTGCAGAAGTTCCACCGCGTTTTTGCGAAGTTTATTTGGAGCTCGACTTGGGAGCCGATGAGGCGAGATAACCTGTTTCATCGAGTGCGTGACGGTGGACTAGGTCTCACACACTTGTTCGTTCGACAGCTGGTGTCCAGGTTCTTTTTTTTACGAGATCAAGATCACCCTTTTATCCGTGCGTTCTTTCAGACGAAACTGGCACCCCATTTGCCTTTTTTCTTGTCTCGTCATGTGGCGGCGAACCAACTAGACTCGTTGGTTTTCAAAAAGAGGTGGTGGACACCGTCCTTTTTTGTCGGCCCGTTTTTCTTTCGAGTATCTTTCTGTAGTGAGTAAGAAAAGGCTCAAACGCGATCTGCTGAGCAGTTTATTTTCAGTACCCCTGTACCGAACTGTCGTTTGTGACGGAGGGCAAGATGTGCTCAAGCGGGTCAAGCGCATGTGTGTTCCACCCTCAGTCAAAACGTTCTTTTATAAATTGCATACAAATACTTTACCTGTTAAGGTTTTTCTTAAAGAAAAAGGAATAGATGTGCCATGGTCGGTTGACTGTATTTTGTGTAAAAAACCCGAGACCATAGAACATGTTTTTATTTTTTGTTGGGACGCTGTTTTTTTTTTGGGATGTGCTCCAGCGAACATTGAAAAAAGAATTAAGTATTCACCCAACTGGCATCCGGTTCCTCAACGTTACTAACGACGACCTTGTGCCCTATGATATGTTTTTCCTTCTGGGTCTGTGCAGCATATGGCGCTCGCGCATGGCCGTCAGGCATGCCGACCCCAATGCGAAAGAAGTACGGTATTACTTTTTCAGTTTTGTTAAAAGAATAGAGAGTGTATTTTCTAAGTGTGAGCCGAAGCCCGAGTGGCTAGGCATTTGTCAGAGTCTGCTCGATATGCGAGATTTTTAACATGTTCTGCAAAAGTCCTGCAGAGCTTTTAAAGTGAATTGACATGTTCGTGTTTTGCAATAAAGAAAAAAAAAGCGCGCGCGTGGCCGAGTGGTTACCGTGCTTGACTTTCGTGCGGAGGCCCAGGGTTCGATTCCTGGGAGTTCCGCGGATTTTATTTATGCTTCCAGTTTATGTTCTGGTGGATTCGAGAACATTGTTGTTTATTCTAGGCCCGAATGTTCTACGCGTCGAACCTTCCACGCCGATTATTCCAGAAGCCCACGCGTGTACATAAGGGGCTCCGCGTGGCGAGCCGGGGTCAGTTTCGCCTCAGCGTTCGATCCTGCTGCTTCGCCGCTTTCGACGCCCGCGACGCTCTGTTATTATCTTCTGTTTCCTTTTTACTTTTGGGCACAAGTTCGCCCCATTAAACGTTTAGTTTCTTTTGTTATCACCGCCTCATCAGTTGTCATTCGTGACATTTTGGTGGAGGTGCGGGGTAACGCATGCCCCTGCCGCGTACCCCTCCGAGTTCCGACAGCGCAAGTCCGAACACAAGGCCCCAAGAACCCAACGAAGACCAGACCGAGCTCCGATCAAGTCGCCGGAACCTTGGCCTACCCCGGAGTTAGGACCCTTGCCACCTAGGACCAGGCCAACAAGGACGACGACGATGGCCGACCAGGCCCAGACCCCGGCCGCTCCTGCCGTTGTATACCTACCCGTGGCCCCCAGAACTCCGACGCCTTTCCACGGAGACGCCCACGAGGACATCGAGGACTGGCTGCAACACTATGAACGTGTGGCCCGCCATAACGGCTGGTCAGCTGAGCACTGCTTGCAGAACCTTTACTTTTCGCTGGAAGGGACTGCGAGGCACTGGCTGGAAAACCACGAGGCTTCTTTGACGTCGTGGGAAGTGTGCAAGCAAGAACTGAAGAAGACGTTTGCCTGCCAACACCGACGCGAGAGGGCCGAAGATATCCTTCGAACAAGGACCCAAGGCCCGAATGAAAGCATCACCAGCTTCGTCGAGGATGTTTTGCGCCTAGTCGCTCGCGCCGACCCTCAAGCCACCGACGAAAAGAAGCTGCGGATACTAATGCGAGGTGTAAAGGACGACATCTTCGGTGGTCTTGTTCGGAACCCCCATCGACTGTCGAAGATTTCGTCACGGAGGCCACGAACATGGAACGTGCCCTCCTCGCAAGAGCCAGCCACTACCATCGGCACTCGAGCGTAGCTGCTGCTCCTGCATCGGGCTACGACATCAGTCCAAGCATCCCCGGCCTTCGCGACATCATCCGTGACGTCGTCCGGGAGGAGCTTAGAAGCTCCTGCCGACTGCTGAACGCCCGGCCTCAATCTCCATTGCCGAGGTGGTCCGAGACGAGGTTCAGCGAGCGATCCAACCAGATGTCCCTGTCACCGTGGCCGCACCCGAAGAACCGACGCTGACCTACGCCGCCATGGCCCGACGACCGCCGCAAGCTCACCGCCAGGTCACGGCACCACCCCGACGTGAACCTCCAGCGCCGCAGTATTCCCGACGCCAGGAAGATCGGGCGCACGGCCACCCGGAACCAGCAGCGCCACGAAAGACCGACGTGTGGAGGACGGCCGATCGACGCCCGTTGTGCTATCACTGCGGTGAAGCCGGCCACATTTACCGCCGATGCCCCTACAGACAACTGGGGCTGCGCGGGTTCCACCCGAACGACCCGCGCCCAAGGTACGACGAGCGCCCTCGCGACATCGAGGAGTACCTCCGACGCTCGCCCTCCCCAGTGTCGTCTCTCCGCCGTGAAGCCCGCTCCCCATCGCCACGACGTTCAGCGTCCCCAGCGCCACGACCCCGCCGAGAGAGCCTGTCTCCCCTGCGTCGCCGGGAAAACTAAGTGCGGCAACGCCTGGAGGTGGCGTTGCCGAAGACGACCGAAGTAAAGAGCCTCCAAGAACGACGGAGCGCTCCCACTCTCCCGACGCTACGCATCGCAACGACGCCCCTGAAACGGTGTCCAACAACCTAAACGTCGTCATCGACGGCGTCGACGCATCAGCACTCGTGGACACCGGAGCAGACTACTCAGTCTTGAGTGGGAGGCTCTCCCGCCGCCTTCGAAAAGTCATGACGCCGTGGGACGGACCCCAAATACGAACCGCCGGAGGACACCTCATTACACCAGTCGGGAGATGCACTGCTCGCGTCGAGATCCACGGTGAGACGTGCCCTGTGAAGTTCGTCGTTCTGCAAGACTGTGCGAGGGATGTTATCCTCGGAATGGACTTTCTTTGCGAGTATGGCGCCGTCATCGACCTCGGAGCAAACCGGTTGACACTACGAAAACCTGTTTCACCACCGGAGGAACCCAAAGCGACATCATCCGCGGTCCGAGTTCTCGCAAGTCACGTGAACTTACCGCCGCGGTCGAGTGTTTTCGTGCCCGTCGGGATCACCGAAGCTTTCTGCGGCGAAGTTCTGCTCGAGGAAGCCTCCAGTTGCTCCTAGGAAGAGGAATAGGCGTCGCAAGAGGAGTAGCGGAACTTCATGATGGCCGCACTGTGGTACTCGTGACGAACTTTCGGAATGAAACGCAACACCTCACGAAAGGTGCAGCCGTTGGCCACGTCGAGGACCTCCAAAACTCCGCCAAAATCGCCGCCATTACTGACGAACCCTCGACACCTCAGCAAGACAGTACGTCGCCTGCGCAGCTCGACATCGACCCTAAGCTTCCGGGCCCAAAACGACGGCAGCTGATTAACCTCCTCGCCGAATACCGCGACTGCTTTGCTACGTCGTCGAAGGTGCGCCAAACAGCCATTGCGAAGCATCGCATCGTTACCGAGGACGACGCGCGCCCTGTGCATCGATCACCGTACAGAGTCTCCATCAAAGAAAGGGAGGTGATCCAGGAGCAAGTTCAAGAGATGCTGAACGACGACATAATCCAGCCATCAAGCAGTCCGTGGGCCTCTCCAGTCGTACTGGTTAAGAAGAAGGACGGAACGCTTAGGTTCTGCGTGGACTACCGACAGCTGAACGCGGTGACGAAGAAAGACGTCTATCCACTCCCCCGCATTGACGACACTTTGAACCGGCTGCGCCACTCTCGATACTTTTCATCGATGGACCTGAAGAGCGGCTACTGGCAGATCGAAGTCGACGAACGGGACCGAGAGAAGACAGCTTTCGTCACGCCGGATGGACTGTACGAGTTCAAGGTTATGCCCTTCGGACTGTGCACGGCGCCAGCAACTTTCCAGCGTGTCATGGACACCGTACTGGCAGGACTGAAGTGGCAGAGCTGTCTCGTCTACCTCGACGACGTCGTAGTGTTTTCCGGCGACTTCGACGAGCACTTGCGACGACTCCGAGCTGTTCTCCAGGCCATACAGACCGCCGGACTCACCCTGAAGCCGTCAAAGTGTCGGTTCGCCTATGACGAACTGAAATTCCTCGGTCACGTGGTTAGTAACGAAGGCGTTCGCCCCGACCCAGAGAAGACTCGCGCCGTCGCAGCATTTCCAGCGCCGAGAGACAAGAAGGCCGTGCGAAGGTTCCTTGGATTATGTGCCTACTATCGCCGCTTCGTTCGAGATTTCGCAAGGATTTCCGCACCGCTCACAAACCTCACGAAGGACGCCGAGAAGTTCGAATGGGCCGAGGAGCAGCAGCAGGCATTCGACGAGCTGAAGCGACGACTGCAGACTCCTCCTGTTCTTGGACATTTCGATCAGGATGCGGAAACCGAAATTCACACGGACGCCAGTAACGCTGGACTTGGCGCGGTACTGGTGCAAGTGCAACAAGGCACCGAGCGAGTTATCGCCTACGCAAGTCGGACACTGTCCAAAGCGGAGAAAAATTACTCCACGACTGAAAAAGAATGCCTTGCGGTCGTCTGGGCAATCACGAAGTTTCGTCCGTACTTGTACGGGAGCCCGTTCCGTGTAGTCACGGACCACCACTCGCTCTGCTGGCTTGCGAACCTCAAGGACCCGTCAGGACGACTCGCTCGATGGAGTCTCCGACTACAGGAGTTCAACATGACTGTAGTCTACAAGTCAGGCCGCAAGCACAGCGACGCCGATTGCCTGTCCAGAGCCCCTGTCGAGACATCCTCCGGCAGCATCGACGACGATGACGACGAGTGCTTCCTTGGGGCGGTCAACACCGACGACATGGCGCGACGTCAAAGAGACGATCCTGAGTTGCGCGCCTTAATCGAGCACCTCGAAGGACGAGGGGGTACTATCCCCCGTGTCTTCTTGAGAGCCCTGCCGACCTTCGTCCTGCGACAAGGTGTGCTTTACAAGGAGAACTTCGGAGACAACAGCTCGCCATGGCTGCTGGTAATCCCTGCCGACCTTAGAGAGGAGATCTTCCAAGCCTGTCACGACGACCCAACGGCTGGGCACCTCGGCTACAGCAGGACGCTCGCCAGGATTCGAGAAAAATACTACTGGCCAAGGCTACCGAAGACCGTTCACCTCTACACTCGATCATGCCACGAGTGTCAGCGACGCAAGAAACCGCCGACGAAGCCATCAGGACATCTGCATCCGATTGCTCCCCCGTCTACGCCGTTCCAGCAGATCGGAATGGATTTACTTGGCCCTTTCCCGCCGTCAACGTCGGGAAACCGCTGGATAATCGTCGCCACAGATTATCTCACACGGTACGCCGAGACGAAAGCCCTTCCATCAGGTACGGCTGTGGAAGTCGCCAAGTTTTTCATCGAGTCCATTGTCCTCCGGCACGGCGCCCCCGAAGTCCTCATTACCGACCGTGGATCATCGTTCCTGGCCCAGCTGACGCAAGAGATCCTTCGTCTCAGTGGCACCGGCCACCGTCGAACCACTGCGTACCATCCGCAGACAAATGGACTAACAGAACGGCTGAACAAAACCATCGCCGACATGATCTCAATGTATGTCGACGTAGAGCACAAGACTTGGGACGAGGTGTTACCCTACGTCACATTTGCTTACAACACGGCGGTGCAAGAGACCACAGGAGTTACACCGTTTCAGCTGGTGCATGGCAGGAAAGTGTCGACCATGCTCGACGCAATGCTACCCCACGAGCCAGCTGACGATGGGATACCCGACGCCCAGGTGGTTGCTCAACGAGCCGAAGAAGTTCGCCAGCTCGCCCGACTCCGAATCCAAGATCAACAACGTGTCGACGCTACCCGGTACAACCTTCGCCGGATCGACGTTCGCTTCAAGCCCGGAGACCGTGTGTGGGTTTGGACCCCAATACGACGACGCGGTCTAAGCGAGAAACTCCTGAAACGCTACTTCGGACCCTACAAAGTGCTTCGCCGGCTCGGCGATCTGAACTACGAGGTGATGCCCGACGGAACACGGACTTCATCACGCCGCCCTCCACGACCCGAAGTCGTCCACGTCGTGCGCCTCAAGCCGTACTACGCGCGATAAGACTGTGAACCGTGATCTCGTGCAACACTTGATAGGATTGTGTTTTGCCAGCCTCCGTATTTTCCCATTCTTTTGGTTGTCCTGCTCTGTTTTGTTGCCTTCCGCGTGGCATCGAGACGATGCCTTTTTAAAGGGGGAGTAATGCCACGCGCGTCAGCAAGCAAGTGCGTGCGTGGCCGAGTGGTTACCGCGCTTGACTTTCGTGCGGAGGCCCAGGGTTCGATTCCTGGGAGTTCCGCGGATTTTATTTATGCTTCCAGTTTATGTTCTGGTGGATTCGAGAACATTGTTGTTTATTCTAGGCCCGAATGTTCTACGCGTCGAACCTTCCACGCCGATTATTCCAGAAGCCCACGCGTGTACATAAGGGGCTCCGCGTGGCGAGCCGGGGTCAGTTTCGCCTCAGCGTTCGATCCTGCTGCTTCGCCGCTTTCGACGCCCGCGACGCTCTGTTATTATCTTCTGTTTCCTTTTTACTTTTGGGCACAAGTTCGCCCCATTAAACGTTTAGTTTCTTTTGTTATCGCCGCCTGATCAGTTGTCATTCGTGACAATATGATACCTCTCTGTACGCTGTATATAAAATGCTGTATATAGTTTCTCCTCACTTTTGTATATGACCGATTGCTCTAGTTTCAACTTTCAACTTTCAACTTTATTGCTTCTCTCCAGGGGAGAGGTGGAGGAAGAAAAAAAAGCAGACTCTTGTCGCTTGACACAGTTTCTCCTCCCACCAATAACGAGAGAAACTATTTTACATACTAGTGACCCGTAGAACAAGGTTTACATCGGATCAAAACACACAACATTAAACAAGAAACCAAAACAAAACAAAAATCTGACGTACATTACGAACATTTTTTGCAGGTCGGATGTCCCATCCAGAATAGGCACAGATAACACTAGAGAAACAATGAACGAATATCCTTTCTGCTCAAACCCATCAAATTCGCGCCCAGTCTATCTGTACTATTTATAACATTAGGCAACGAGTACTGCAACATCTGGAGGCCATAGCCTGTTCTCGAGCGAGGCGTTGACCATGTGTCAACACAACGGCCTGCATATGCAGGCACTCTCCGGTTCATATTGGCGATTGATAGAAAAACAAGTTGATTTTGCCTTATAGACGTTTGCTATGTTAGAAGAAGTTTATAATTATAATGCTCTGTAATTGGAACTATATGAAGGTTTTTGAAAAGTTGTAATGTGTGAGCGTTGAATTCCGCATTGCACATAATTCGAATTATTCTCTTCTGGAGAACATGCGAGTGATGCATATTTGTAACCGTTGTGCTACCCCAAACAAGGAAGCAGTAATTATAGCAAGAGTAAAAGAGGGAGTTATAAAGAAGAATTAAGACCGAAGGGGGTAATATATGACGGGATTTATAAATACTGCCCACAACTTTTGAATGTCTGCCAGCTATTCATTGTACTTCGGCGTCCCAGTTCGTGTACTCATTAAATATCACACCAAGAACCCTCACATTTTGTACGAAGTCAATATTTCGTCCCTGGAGAGAGAGCGTTTGAGTAGATGAAAACACGGTATTTTTGGATCGAAAAAGTATTGCCTTCGTCTTATCTGTATTAATTACTAAAGAGTATGACCTCATATGATCTCATCTGAATAAAAATATGTGAAAGATGTCTGTTACTTTTAATGAAACTGGAACTCGAAGTCACGTCTTGTATACGGCCCACCTAAGTGTAGGCTTTTGAAAAAGGACCATAACTTGAAGAGTTGTTTCTCCTTTCTCGATAAAATATTGCAACATGTTTTTAATAGAAATGAAAGCCGAAATAAAGTATGACAGGACACCCAAATTTAAAAAAAAATCGAAGGTGTTTTCTTTATATGGATCGGAATTTTTCGTTTTTTTTAATTTTTCCTATGTTTGCCTAAATATATCCCGACTATCATATCACTCAGATACTTTATTTTTTTAAATAATAGCCATATGTAAGCAGAATATTGCCTGCAAATTATATGGTAATGAATAAATTATTTAATAAGATACAGGCCTCCACGTTTTGCCGTTTGTCGTTCGTGCAGGCATGTTTGGCAATTTGTAGAAAAACAAATAGAATTTTAATAAATATTATTTCTTTATATTACAAGAAAGCTTTACCCATAGTTTTCTTAAAGTATTAGAAGTCTTCTAACTTGATCCTTTTAGTTATACACTTTCAAGCGTGCCCCCTCCATCAGTGCGCGTTATTGCAACTGCCCACCTCGCTTCATGCCTTACGATTTTTCCTGTCCCCAAATGTTTCTTCTGGTCAATACTAAGTGTGGATTCATTTATACCAGATACTAGACAATGGAATATAAAACATCAGTCGATTGAAAAATGTCAACCAGCCACCCTTTGGTCGATCTTATCTGAAATCACCCACTAATAGTTACTATGTCTCTGAACCGCTAACGTAGAACGGAAGTTATGCACTTTTTAAACATGTTAAAAGTATTAACATGTTGTCTTTGGTATATGTGTCCTCGCCCCCAAGATGTAGCAAATGGCTTTGCAAATCATTTTCGAGAGTGCTACTCTTTCGATAGTTCCGGATGCCTTACATCTGACACTTAACTTTCATGACACTTTGAATATTAATAGCGTCGATGCATCTCAAATCTTGGAAGCGGTGAAAAAACTAAAGTCAATGATTTCTTTGGGCAATGTCCAGATACCCAGCTTCATCATCAAGTGCTGCTCCGAGTTATTCGTAATGTTTAAGAGAAAATATTTATTCTTTTGTTTCCATTGGGCTTATTCCCTTTCCCGTATAAAAGGTCGGTTGTGGTTCCTGTACACAAAGGTGGTGATGGTTCCGTGGCGACAAAATATATACCCATTTTATTATGTGTCTTTTCTAAAGTTTTCGAGATTCTTGTGTGCCCGTATGTCTAACTACTTCCGGCACAACCTAAGTGATTTACAGCATGGTTTCCTAAAGTCGTTCAGTGGAAACGAACCTCTGTTCGTTCCTTCACTATACTGCGGCGTTTGTCCTAAATTGCGATCAAGTTGATACAGTTTACTTCGACATGTCGGAGGCGTTCGACAGAGTAATTCAGAAATTGCTTCTGAATAAGCTATCTTGCTATGGTGTTTCTCTTTCACTCACCAGATAGATTCAGTGTTATCTTATCAACCGTAAAAGTAGTGTGTGCATTTTAAAGAATTTTTATAATACCTTAGCTCCTTCGTCCGGCGTCAATCACCGGTCAAAAATGGGACCACTAATGTGTCTTATTTTTATTAATAATATAAAATTGCGCTAAAAGAATTCTCGGTTGATGGTATTCGCCGATTACTTGAAGCTATATTTCAATGTTCTGTCACTCAATGACTACGCACATTTACACGACAGTGAGTCACCCGTGCTTCAGTGATGCTCGACAAATGTTTTGTGAATCAATTCCGAAAAAAACTAAAGTACTATCTATGTACAGAAAAAGGAGTCGAGTTTAAATACCTATGCTTTTGGTTGAACCACCACTTGGCGTGTGTCTATGGCTCGCTACCTTGGTGTTTATTTTGGAAATCATATTTATTTTGCCTACCATGTCTTTCAGATTATCGCACTAGCTCTAAGATTGCTGGGTTTGATTTCTTGTATGACCAAGTAAAATTTTTATTCAATGGTGTATTATTCGCTTATTTTGCTGTCTAATTCGGTCTCGGCTTGAGTTCGTAAGTGTTGTGTAGAATTTTATCACAGCAACCGATGCATGGCAAATTGAAAAAAAGAAGTTGAGAAGAGGTTCATTCGAAACGCTTATGAATGTTATTTTAAACGAAGGTTTCTTTTTTTTTACAACTACGCGTACACAGCCGAAACTCTCGGCTAACAAATTCTATTAAGTCGAAGAGTTGGGCGGGACTTACTACTGTTACACAAAATACTTCAAGGCCAGATAGACAGCAGCTCTGAGCTCTGTGTGGTCTTGATTCTTCTTCGACCACGGGAAATTAAGCAATTTTTAAAAGATCCGCACGAACGCTTTTATTTTCCGAATTTCCATATGAGCAAAATTATACATCAAAATGTGGCCAATTAGTTGTCCTTTTAAAAGAAAGGTTGGTATAATGTCAATAAAAGATTTTAAAATTTTATTTTTTGCAAATCCTATGGACGCGAGGAAGGTGTATACACGCCGAAACATCTACATCTATGTCAAATAAAACGGAAAATAACAAAAAAGAACATAATATAAAAATGTGTCCCACAGCCGCAGCTATATCTTCTTAAATTTAATGTAGTCTAAATAACGTTGTTCATTTTTGCTTCGTCGGAGAGTTAGCTTACGTAACACGTGTGTTTTTTAAACATTAGAATGTTTATCTTGATGAAGCACACAGAGCACACCTCACATCCCCAGCAGGGTGGTTTCTTTGTGTTCTACCTTGGTTTTGACATAGGCTTGATTGCTGTTCCCTGATATTTTGACATTTTTTGCGGCTTTTTCTGCAAATAAAACATGCACGCCAGCTCAAGACGGCCTTGGAAATTATAGTGATGCTTTCTGACATATATCTGTTAAGCGACGCCTATAACAATTTTAATTGTCTCCAGAGCACATGAAGTCAAAAAATTATGGCATAGTGCAGTTGAATTATGTAAACAATGCCATCCTATTTACCAAGACTGATGCAAGTAGTTGGCCATGTTCGGCAAGTGCAACTACCGTTCCCAGGACTAGATTTGACAGCCCACCACCTTGTGATAGAGCTTGAACCTACCTTGAAACCGAAACTATCGTTCTTCGGTTATCCACGAGACTGCTGAATATAATTCTCTGCACTTCATTTTTTTCTTGGCGGCGATTGGAAACCATCGAACACCGGTGATCGATGGAGCATAACCCCATCAAATACCAGATGGCGCGATCAGGAAAAAGTTAACTTTCACGTGCACCTACGTTCCAGTAGACACCCCAGTTTGTTTAATCCTGGCTCTCCGAAGCAACTTGTTTCCAATCTCACGCATTAAGCCGACATTTTTATGCCATATCATCAACTACTTACTTGGATGCTTTTATCGGCTATGTGCCTGTTAAACGTGAACCAGAAACAGTGATTTTCACCTCATGATCATATTGCTTTTGTATATATGTGTTGTTCACAATGTACTGACGTGTGTGCCCCACATCAAGTCTTCGGTCGTTCTGGGGCACCGAATAATGAAGTATGTATTTATGCACGTACAACTATGTTTACCCTAAAAGGAAAGAAAAAAGTCAAGACACTTCAAGTCCACCCGTTCGCACAAATGCTGATTTCAGCCGCTCCTGCAAATCCGACTATGAAAACGACCACTCACTCTGGGGCGGGGTTTCCTTCAGCCTCACAGTGGAGATTGATGACCTCATTGATGTTGAAGGTGGTCATCGGCGGCTCCACCCGAATAATCTTTGGAGGAACTGCGGATTTGGAAGAAATCATGAGCCATTCCTTTTTGTAAAAGTGGATGACCAACGAAGCTGTTTAACACACCACACAGACCCCCTTGAGGAGCCGGACGAAACTAGACACGCGCTACGGGACCGCCACTACAGGAAAGCGGAAGGAAAGGAAACTAGGCACGCAAGCGGCTTAGAACGACGACGAAGAGAGGCGGTGCGAGCGTAGACATGACCTACGCGGGTTGGATAGCGGCAGATCTTTAAAAACCTTTATTATCTACCTGAGAGTCTACTCATCTTGAAAATGGTGCATATTGATGACTAATTTACTGAATAGGTCTATTGCTCAATTACTCAAGCATCAAGAAGAATGCAGGAAATGGTGTTCTCCGCGACACGCGTGCCGGCGTCTGCGGTAGCAGTAACTGTTCTAAAGCGAAAACCTAGGACAAATGAAATTGTGCACGCGCGTTGGTCAATGTTTTATTTCAAAAATCTACAGGGTGTTACAAAAAAAATTACAGGTTCTTTTTTATTGCAAAAATAAACTAGGCATCGTCGAACGCTCATTCTCCGCCCAAAGGTAGAACTAGAGGTCACAACCAGATGCCAAAATTTCAGCCCGATCCGATAACTTAATCAAAAGTGATAAATTATTTTCTGAAAATTTCAATGGGAAAATGGCGGCCGATGGAGTTTTCGAATACATGGGGCTCTATGGCACCAGAAACCGAAAACGGGCAAAAATGAGCTCCATTTTCCATTCAAATTTACAAAAAAAAATCACCTATAACTTTTCAATTAGGTATCGGATCGGGCTGAAACTTTGGCATCTGGTTGTGACCTCTAGCGCTACCTTTGGGCGAAGAATGAGCGTTCAGCGATGCCTAGTTTACTTTTGCGACAAAGAAACCTGTAGTTGTTTTTTTTGTGACACCCTGTACTTTATATTCTTTATACCGGAAAGGTGTGCGCGTACGGCGTCGGCGTCTGCAGCAATAATTGTTCTAATGTAAAAGCCTAAAACAAATGGCATCTTGTACGCGCGTTCGTCAACACTTTATTTTGGCAATTTACTTTGAATCCTTTATACGGTAAAGGCGTGCGCGTGCAGCGCGTGCAGCGGTCGAGCGTAGAGTTTTTATACTCTGTTTCATACTTAGTGTGCAACGCTGTCAAAGCTACTGGCGCGAGCGCGTGACTTCATCTATGGTTTTGTTTGCGCGAGAACGCGTGCAAATGATCAACAACATCAAGCCCCATGCTCGCGCCAGTAGCTTTTATAGCGTTGCACACTAAGTATGAAACAGAGTATAGTCACTGCACAAGAGAAATTCACAAAACCCTATACTCTGTTTCATACTTAGCGTGTAACGCTGTCAAAGCTACTGGCACGAGTGCGTGGCTTCATCTATGGTTTTGTTTGCGCGAGAACGCGTGCAAATCATCAACGAGATCGAGCCCCACGCTCGCGCCAGTAGCTTTGACAGCGTTGCACGCTAAGTATGAAACAGAGTATAACCCTAAACAGCTTCACTGTAAAAAAAGAAAGAAAAAAGATCAAGTATAAGCATCCGGTACATTGCACGCCGCACAGTCAGTGCAAAAACAACACGGGCGTTCTTTTTACGCTGCAAACTCCAACCACTCACATTTGACGTCGACGGCTACAGGGATCTCGGCTTTCTCCGACGTCGTTCTTGGCGAAGCAACTGTAAACACCAGAGTCCGCGTGAAGAATCGAGGGAAATTCGAGGATTCTGCCTCTTGCGTAGATGCCGGACTGTCCGGTCTTGCGCCAGGTGACACTGTCCACCGGCGGGTTAGCCTCCGTCACTACGCAACTTAGCGTCAACGTGTCGCCTTCCTCCACTTCCTCCGGAGGATTTCTGTCGTACTTGATCTCCGGGGGATCTGCGAGAACGGAGGCCAAAGCGCAATGACGACGTCATTCATTGGCCGGTATCCGCACGCCAATTTTATTGCTCTAGCCCTGGACAGAAGAGGAAATTCTAGCGTCACTGAAGGGATCCCGGAGCTCCGACGCTCCCGAGCTACATTTCTGGGCCACCTTATAACACTGAAATCGAAGGCTTAAAAAATGACGCTATGTTATGACATCGAACCGTACGTAGCGGATCGAAATTATCTGGACAGCAAGCAAATAGAACCGCAGTTCTGTGGTTAAAAGGCGTTTAGCGCAGACACAAAACAACGATAAAAAAAATCACAGATCTGTGTTTTGTGTTTTTGCACTGCGTATGTTAATACTAAATTATTCACCAAGAGACCGATCTCAGCAAGCGTTCTACCCATGCAAGACGCCGCCATAACTGTGGTCCATAAAAGGCAGGTGCCAGTTCACGAAGACAGTTCGTGCACCCTCGTGCTCTGCTCGCGAAGACCCCCAGTGGCGTTGTCGCGCGTGCGGTAAGACTCCCAGGATGCACGTCAGCAGAGGTGGCGCAATGCAATTAAGATGTAATGTGCCTTAACATCGCCCCATTGGTCCGAGTCTCCTTCATATCAAACTGATTATATTAGTTTGCATTATAGTCACCGAGAGCAAGGGTCGGCCGTCTTTCGAACGACCGGCCCCCAGCACGCGCTCTGTGACTACATACCGTCGTCATTGGCAGCGCGCGCGCGCTCAGGGTACACGAGACGTCGAGATGCTGTCGAAGGTAAGGAGTTCGCGCTGGTGGCGGAACAATGGACGCTCCTCTCTTCAGGTATCACCTTGGCCGTGTTTCAAAATTTACTCGATCTCACCCTAGGGTAAAGGTTATGCACCTTGGCGTTCGAAAACCTCTACCCGCGTCGACCACTGCTATATCTGTCTTGTCACGCGACATTATCCGCCGGAGTCCTTCGGATCCATTCGAGTAACACTTGTAGCATATCCCACGTTTGCGATTATATACCAACGCTACTAGATCAGCTCGGTTCGGGAAGTTTCGCGGAGAGGGTACCTCCCTCACTCTCTCCAGTTCGCCTCCCGTCGCTTAAGGCGGCGCACTCTAGAGCTTTGTTTCAAAGGTGTGTATTCCATAGATTTCGATAAAGCGCCATCTAGCCACTCTGCCTAAAAAGAAAAACAAAGCGTATTCTATCGAGTTACCATAGCTACCCTAGCAGTACTTCCCCGAACGGTGGCGGTTCGAACGACAGGCGAGGGACCGCTGGAAGAAGGGGGCATACTGATCGTGGAAGCAGATTCACAAAGCAGTTCCGTAACCGAGTAGATCTACTATCGGTGCTATGGAGTAGTGATGAACCGAATCAGCCGAACTTCAGATTCAAAAACGGTCGGCATCTGCCGAACTTTTCAAGGAAAGTTCGGCAAAGATTCGTCGAAAATTCGGCAATCTGCGCACGCGCGAGAAAGCGACGGGGCCATGGATTGCAAATGGACGCCGTACGGTCTTGCGGTTACCATCACACAGTGTAGTACAACCAGCGGTTACGGTGAGGTGTGGACTAGGCAACACGGCAACTTTGCGTTCGTGAGCCTTTGCGAGTGTGGTTCTCTTCAATATTTTCTGCCTTAAGAACAGAAGATCGACCAGTAATTTACGCTGTCCACTACGCAAGTGACAAATGATGCGGTACTTTCTGGATAACGCAGTTTTCATTTGAACTTTTTAGTGATGCAACAAGGTAATTGAAGCATTGGCTGACAATTACTTTAAAAACTCCTCGCAATGATAAGACTCCTGTTCTTGGCTCACAAGTTTGTGCCGGAACAAAATAATATTTCTTTTTAATTAGCCTTATTTCGCGGTTTTTATGTATCTGCATAAAACTAAACACAGAACTATCATACCCGACGTTGCACATCCGACAGTCCTAACTCTTCTCATCTTCCTAAACATTCATGTGTGTCCTAACTCAGAAACCGGCATTTTAAAGGTTCAAAGCGAGACTTTGCGAGTATGGGACGCACAATTTTATGCAAAGTTGACGTCAAGTGACTCAAATCGAAAGAAAACATGCGTATCTATAATAATATTGCTATCGTTTACGGTAAAGGCTCAGTAACTGGTGCATTCGTTTTCCCGCACGAAACGGAGACTTCTAGAGAAAGTAAGAATGCACTGTTATTGCCTTTGTACTAAATATGTTCTATACCACACACACTTGCAGGCTTGCGCTGATGAGGACTCAAAACCGAAACTCTTTTAACGTTATTCGTGACTGCGTCCGCTACTACCCAACCTCGTTGTCACACCACTTCTGCGAAAAGTCACTAACACTAAAATTGCCGGGAAACACCCAAAAGCAACACCAATTAAATTATATTGTAGTATATCACCTTATTTAGTAATAACTGTGTCAATATGCATTTCATGTTGCATTTAAGTTAAGAAAAAAATATTTTTTTTGCCAGAAATAATTAAATATCAACTTTAAGTCTGCTAACAATGTGTTTTACAAAATCTCTGCGGAATTTTTAGAAAAGTTCGCCAAAAGTTCGGCGTTGCCGATTCCCAAGATTCGGCGCCAAATTTTCAACTCGGCAAAAGTTCGGCCCATCACTAGTATGCACCAACACGGCCCTGACGTCTCATCGCTACAGTGGTGCTGCTATCGGCAGGGCGCATGTGCTCACGCATCACCTCATGTGAATCTATTTCCTGTGCATGCCCACTGCCAGTGTTTCCAGACGGAGAAAAAAAGTCAGCAGATTGATCCCCAAAAAGTCAGTAGATTTGCAAAAAAATCAGTAGATTCTACGAAATCGGTGTTTTGCCATGTTTTGCTATTTACATTAAACCACACTTCAAACAAATAGTATAGAGTAACAAATACCATGGTAATATGCACAAAAAAAAATAAGACCAGTTTTAAGTAAAGTTTACCTGTTTTATGACGGACAAAATGAAATGGCACGGTAAATATTTTTTTGTTCTTTTTTGTTTTGTTCTATCGATTTCGAGGATTAGTTCTTTGAAATCGAGACTGAGCCACTTTTGGGATCAACAGATCAGTTCGACATCCACCTATCGCTATTATTGAAACGAAACCAAAACAAGGCGTTCCGGCAAGTGCGCGCGTACATGTCCAATGGAAGTCCTCTGCAAGCTGCCATCTTTTCTTACTGGGCTGTGGAAGGTTTTTGACGCAACGCTGTTGGCGCGGAGCACTGTTGAGGCTTCGCGTTGTCTGCTGCCGGCTTATTTCTTTTTTGCCTGATTTAAAGTTTGCGTTCAAACGTGAAGAAACTTAATTCGTTAGCTTTTCAAACCACCGAGGAATAACATTATATCATTTTCTTGCCAGAGCCTGCCAATGAATGACCAACTAGCCCACTCGTCAACACTACCAAAGAAAAGTAAAGAACTGAAATTTTGATGTCGATCCCATGCATGCCGCCGGGCAAATGAATGAAAATGACGGCACTCTCCCGTCAGCTCAGAGCAGCCGAGAGTCAGGCGTATGCGCTCACGCCTCTCGCTCTGCGCCGCGGGCTGATTGGCTCACTCGGGCGGGAAAGGGAGGCGAAATCATCCCATATATGGCTCTGGCCCGGATTAGAGCACTATATAGCTCCTACGGAGCAGAGTAGCGCAATCCTTTGATCCGCGTGTTTTGCCGACAACATGGCCGACAGAGCAGCTCGGCGCGAGTCACGTGGTACTCAGGGTTCCAGGAGGCGGCCCGCCCTATGGGAGAATACATGGAGATCGACGCAACACGGCTAATTAAAATATAAACGGCGAGTTCACACTTTTCAAAACTAGTCTGTCGTGAAGTTGGTAAAGCACTAAACACTTTATCAAAGTTTTAATAATATCGGATGCGTGTGCAAATTTTGCGAAGGCAATTTCCAAGGCAATGGCGTTTGAAGCAGACGATTTTTGCACGCGGCGGAGATGGGCTCTTTGGGTTGGCCGGAGCGGGTCACGTGGACGCTGTGACGTCGCCGCGTCGTCTGCTGCATGATGCCGCTCGTGCAATTTTTAAAAACAAATTACGTCCTTACTTGGCACACAACTCAGCGCAAATGATTCTAAAATGTTCCTTTATTATGTCAAAAACTATTGTCGTTCCGTACATCTCCACAACATTGAAGAAACAACGATTTTCTCACGTTCCCCATGCATTTCTGACCGGAGTTGGAACCTCCGGGTGTTCGCCGCTAGTCGCCGAGAGACGGCGTTCTAGATTGCGCTACTCTGCTCCGAAGGAGCTATATAGTGCTCTAGCCCGGATGTCACCGTCGACGGGCTTCTGGGCCATCTAGCCAGTGCTTCGCTTTTAATTCTAGGAGAATATGAGTTTCCTTTGATGGGCGACCCCGGGAACTGAAGGGGCCAAATAATATATTTTAATATGTTTACTAAAAAACAAGTCAGTAGATTTTCTTGTATTTCAGTGAATCAGTAGACCCGGAACGAAATCAGTAGATCTACTGATAAATCAGTAGACCTGGCAACACTGCCCACTGCCCACATCTCGTATGGTAAAACGCGGGTGTGTTTCGTAAACAGCGCGCTGTCGTGTACGGGACGAGTGTGTTCATGTGGAAAACTAGAAAGAAATTTCGGTTGAAATGGGATAGCTTATATGAACGTTTCGGTTGAAAACGTTATAATAAGCTATCCAATTTGTTTTCTCTCTCCTTCACGTCAAGTTGGCCCACATGATTTTTGCAATCAAAAACGTCTAGCGACCGCAATAAAGTTTCGCTTTAAGCAAAAATAAGATATAGCTTAAAAAATGTGTTTAACCAAACTCGCAGCGTGGTACGAAGCACTGGATTGTCGCATCTCGTAAGCGCTTCTACCCTTGAGCAACAGTGCCGAGGATCATTAATTGTGTACAAGAAAAATTAGAGTTCCATACTATAATTAAAAAAACGGAAGTATTTGTTTCCGGCTTCTGACTACGAAAAAAAAACGAAAAGATGCCTTAACGTGTTATTTTGACAGTCAACGCATCGGTAGGCATTTATTCCGGCGTTTTGCTTTCGACCAATCAAAAACACCGCCTGAGAAAAACTAATCGTTTGTACTTTAAATGGACCGCGTAAATTGGTTTGTTAACTTATCGAGTTAATGTTTTCTGCGGAGGATGTCGAATATAGTGCAATTTTTGCACCAATTTTGTTTTAGAAAATTGAGTTTATGTTAGTAAACAGTAAAAAATTAAGAGCGTGACGTCGCTACCTACCGCGGCCTTCTGCAAAGGAAAAACATCCGGTTGTTGCAGTGGCCCAGAGATGGCGTTAGTTGCTGATATGAGTGTCGATATAAACCAAACAAGAAACGTTCTAGTTGGATTTACATTTATTCAGTCGGATATATTAGTAGAAGTACCTAAATTATGCAATATACCGAACAGACACGCGCCGCATTTCACTGAAAAATACTGTCTGCAGTTGGAGGTTATCGTCTGCGCCTTCACATTTACATGTCTCCATCTGTCGGGAAGTGCGCCAAACAGGCGCCTTTTTTTAGCGGGCGAACGCCGTAGGTAGCGAAGTCGCGGTCTTAACTTATTTTTGTTTACTCAAGAGAGCCTAACCTTTGAAACTTTGAAACACAATATTTACCGTCTTCAGCCCCCTCTGTACAAAGTCTATATATACACATCGTCGCTAGGTTTCATAAATAAGAGCATATGCGGAGACCAAGAGGACATCAGTCTTTTTTAAGGGCTGTCCAAACAGGATACTACGACTCCTGCAAATCGTGCGGCGCTCCGCTTCCGGCTGTTTTTCTTTGCCGGCGGGGAACTTCCCCTGTCCAATCTGCCGGCGGGGAACTTCCCCTGTCCAATCTGCCGGCGGGAAACTTCCCCTGTCCAATCTGCCGGCGGGGAAACTTCCCCTGTCCAATCTGCCGGGAGGAAACTTCCCCCGTCCAATCTGCCGGCGGGGAAACTTCCCCTGTCCAATCTGCCGGGGGAAACTTCCCCCTGTCCAATCTGCCGGGGGGAAACTTCCCCCTGTCCAATCTGCCGGCGGGAAACTTCCCCCTGTCCAATCTGCCGGGGGAAAACTTCCCCCCGTCCAATCTGCCGGCGGGGAAACCTCCCCTGTCCAATCTGCCGGGAGGAAACTTCCCCCTGTCCAATCTGCCGGCAGGGAAACTTCCCCCTGTCCAATCTGCCGGGGGAAACTTCCCCTGTCCAATCTGCCGGGGGAAACTTCTTCCCGTCAAACCTCGAGGGGGTGATTTGACGGGAAGAAGGTCTCCCCACCTGAACCCCGGCAATCTGCCGGGGTTCAGGTGCTTGTTCCGCAAATCTTTTAGCAGTTGAATATCGGCAGAAAAAACATAGTTGGGCGGTCTTCCTTATACCACAACGGCTAACCTGAAGTTTTTACCAAGCTGCCGATCCGACCTCAAACCCGAGCCAAAAACCGGATCAAAACCGCTATTTTGACCAAACCGGAGCAAAACCGAATCCTAAATCGAACGTTAGGTAATGAACCCGAACCAAAAACAAACTACATTCCCATGTGGCGGTTTTCGGCTGACAGAAACGGTTTGGCGAAACGAAGAGCGAGTCAGTTATCTGAACCTTGAATTTACTTCTGCACATCAAATGCTAATAGCGCTGGGCCACCTTGCATTTCACGCGCACTATTGCTTTGCATGCCAGTGCTGCTCATTTTTTTAATACCTTATAAAAAGAATGTCGCCTTATTTATAACCAAATCTTTTGGTAATGCGCCACAATTTATTTTATTTTTTTGAAACAGCTGTATCGCGCGGCCGCGCGATGACCCCCGCGCCACACCGCAGACAGCTTGAGGACCATAAACCTTGCTTACGAGCCTTAGTGTGGTCGCGCAGTGCTGCTCATGGAGGAATGTCGCGCAATATGCGCTCAGAAACGTTTTTGCAATGTACTACCCTCAATCTAACTTACTAAAGGAGTCTCGCATAGTAACAACTACCTTAATCAACTTTTTTTTTTTCAATGGTCGGCCTCGATTAATTTAATACCGTAAAGTGTATCTCTCTTGCGAGATTTCCCGTACACACTGAGCAGAAAAACCAATCGCATTTCGAACTACCTTCCATTTTTTTAGGCTCTCGTTTGTGTGTGGAGGCTATGTCAAGGCCCATCAAGAACCCATGTCTTGAATCGCTTTGATAACTATGCCTTCATTTTTATTTTATAATTGAAAAACGAATTTTCTCATTGCAATTTTTACAGGGTACCGGAGTCTGAAGCTAGATGGCGGAAGTGGACAATGTCCCTGAAAGTTTTGGATAAAAACCCGTGAAGGAGAAAACATTCCAAGGACACATAAGCGATTCTTATGAGATATGAATGCGAACGCATGAATGTCGCTCTTCAGCTCCTTACGTCGTCTGCGGTGTACTGACGTAGAGGGCAACGTTTCTCACTGCCGAGGCTGCGCCGCCGACGATGTAGATGCCTCGGGCAACGCCATGTTCCTCGGCGCCGAGGGGAGCAGGACCTACTCGCTGGAAACAGCGTCTCAGCTGAGACTGGGGTAAAGAAAGCACTGCCAAAGACAGCGCACGAGCTGAGACGTTCGCGCACCCAGCCTTTGCTGTGTTTTCTTTTACCGAATCTCAGCTGAGACGCTGTTCTAACAAGCCGGCCCAAAAGCGGCCGACATACCTCCCTGCAACGCCTCACACGAGAGCGGCGGCCGACTGCGCTCTCTCCTGAAGCGGCCGCCAATGGCTCCCGGAGCCGTTTTGTTTAGCCAATGAGAAAATGGGTATTTCTTTCGCGTTGTTTTGCGGTAACAGGTGCCGCCGGCTCCTCTCCATGGGATAGTCAATGCTTTCGCATTAATAAATATCGCAATTAACCATACAGAGTGTGCTGCGATTGGCGTTCGATGTTGTTGAAAGATATGTTTTATGAGATTTACTTTTAGTCGATGTGCTTTGGGGGACTTGGTTCAGAAGCTTTGCTTTCACTACAATAGTTCTAAGAGATATTCCTTAGCACATACGGTTTTTCTGCTGAATTCTTCTGCGACATGTTCTTTCATATAGAAAAGGACACTGAGGAGTGCTTTTTGGTTAAAACAATCTTATAGAATATGCTTTTAGTTAATTGATTTTCTCATACACGCCGGAGAACTTTTTAGAACCCTGAAACGACGGCAGCGGCGAGGGATGGGGAAAAGAAAGAGGGTGCAATAGCGCGTCATGCTATAGATGACGTGGTTGTGCGAGGGGAGTCGACGATGTGAAGAGAACGATAACGCAGCGGTAATGGGGCGACACCAGCCCCGCGATTAAGAGGGTTTTTGCGTATGGACGCCTCCGAATCTCACCAAAACGGGGAACACTCTGTGCCGCTGTAAAAGCCTTCCGATGTCATACTCACACTTGACGTCCAGTGTGACAGCCACATCTCGATGTCCGAGTCCTTGGGCTTCGGGATCCTCGACGACCTTCCCGTAGGTGACATGGTAAGCGCCGCACCTGAGCTGCTTGCCGTTGTCGGTTTTGTTGAAGGTGTAGTTCAACACGGACAGTGCCTTCCATGTATGGGGCTTCTCTTCGTCTGCTATGTTGGTTTGCGTGGCCAGCTGGGAGACGTCTTGAGAGTCCAGGAACCAACGTAGAAACGCTGGTGGGTTCCCTTGCCAGACACGCACTGAAAGTTTGAAGATTCTCCCGCTTTTGTGGTGAAGTTGCTGCCAGGGGTCAGAAGGCGTGTGCCGTCTTGGAGGCTAGGAGGGTGTGGTGACTCTGTGTGAGAAAACAAAGTAATTGGTGATATAGATGTTACAAAAATATGTCGAAATTGGCAATATTTAAAAAAAAACTTACGACTACCTAATAAAAAAATATAAAAAGAAAGGAGCAGAGAGCGAGAGAGACAAGCAACGAAAGAAACTGCAAGGGCATTTAGGCTTTCCATTAGACATTAGACCGTTTTTGCACTGTGTTAGCAATACCACATTTCGGACGAGGGTCATTACGCGTGAGAAGCTATAAACCTTTGCATCGCTTATCACCCGGGCGAAAAGTGCTGAGTCAGTGAGCTGTGGACGAATGCGCAGGGTCTGATATACCGCACAGCAAAGCAACAGCGCAGGCTCAGAAAAACCTTCCACAGCCCAAACAGAAAAAAATTCAGCACGCAGAAAGCGATTTTTGCGAAGATCTGCACACGAAAGTGTTTTTAGAGCGCAGCTCTTATGCGCAAGTTTCCGACCTTCTCGGCGTCGGCGTCGGCGTACGGATCGCCGTCGCCGCCGGCATCGGCGTCGGCGTAACCGCGATAAATTTAGCAAAAAAGTTGACATCAGGTGACCTCAACACCAATTCAATTCCCCATCAAATTTGGCGGGGAAAATGACGTCACGTTACTTGGTGTCACGTCATCAATAAACAAATTCAGTTTCACCGCTATATTTAGCGGGAACCCTGGTGTCACGTGACCTCAACACCAATTCAGTTTCCCCGTTAAATTTAGCAGGTAAAATGATATCACATGACTTGGTGTCACGTCACCTATGAAAAAATTCGCTTCTTCGCTAGATATAGCAGAAAAAATCGACGTCACGTGATCACAACACCAATTCAGTTTCTCCGCTAAATTTAGCGGCGAAAATGACGTCACACGACTTTGTGACGTCACCTACTAACAAATTCAGTTTCTCCACTAGATTTAGCGGGAAAATTGGCATCACGTACCTAAACACCAATTCTTTTTCCCCGCTAAATTTAGCAGGGAAAATGACATCACATGAGTTGGTGTCAAGTACCTTTGAACAAATTCAGTTTCTCTGCTAGATTTAGCAAACAACATAATTTGATGGATGAGGGGAGGGTATTGAGGAGGAGGAGGTGAGGATACGGAGGAGAAGGGGAAGGTACGGGGGAGGAAGGGAGGAGGATGAGGGTAGGAGAAGGAGGATGGAAGAGCAGGAGGATGAGGAGGGAGGAGGTGGCGGAGGAGGAAGAGTGGAGGAGAGGGTACGGAGGAGGAGAAGGGGCATACCCACCCCTCCGCACCCTCCCCTCCTCTCCTCAAGAGCTGCACTCTAATTTCGCGTTACAGAGATTTCTAAACGTCTCATTTTTTCGTACGATATCAGTAGACAATCGGGGAATACGAAGACGCTGTGTATTACCCTGACTTTTTTACTGCAGTTTTTATAGCGTCAGCTTGTACCTCAATAGCCTGTTTAATATTTAATAACTTATTTACAGCTAGATTGTGGTATCACAGTGCATTATTATTTAAGAATACTCGTGATGAAAACGTCAAGAAACGCTGCTACACCTTTCGGCAGGATACACCAACATAGGCATTTGCTTAAATTCTAGAACGATACTTCGAAATAACTGAATGATATCCTTATAGGGTATCCCAAGTGACCATCCATCTGCATTTGGACTAATAGCGAAGTCAATTCATGTTTATAGAAAGGTTTTATTGGTGTATCTTTCTGTTTAATCAGCTGATTTTCGTTAAAAATATTTTGAGTGTTTATTTTTTCCTGTATTTGTTGCTTTATATAACAATGTTTTCCAGCATGTAACCCACTTTTTGTTTGTTCCTTTATATAGTGATTTTTTTCAGCAGGTACCAACACCTTGTGTAATGCCCGTAAGGGCCTTCAAGGTTTAATAAATGATGAATGATGATGATGATGATAGGGTGTTCTTGTAGGGGTGCAGACACGATCTACAAATTTTTCGCACATCGCCCATGAATTAGATAGATGCCTGAGCCCACAAAGCTTAGAAGTTAATAAAGCGACTTAGATTTTGTAAGGGAATCATAATAAGAAAAAACCACTTGTGACATTTCTAAAACGAGAACAAAGCACGCTAACAATGTGAAGCTGATAAAACAACTGGACTACAGGGACTGTCAATATTAATTTATCAGCCCATCACCGACTGATCCTGGATGTAGGTGGCGTTGCTAAGGAATGATCGGCTGTAATGTAGCATTGCTGTAGAAACCTAATTAAAAAATGACCGAAGATTAATAGAAAAATGATGGAAGGTTAACTGAAGTTCAAAAGATATGCATATATAGTTCATATCTTTCTTTATTTAATGGAAAACAAACTTTCCTAAAATGTTCAATGTCCTAAATCTAGATGCTTGGAGCGGTTTATGGAATACCTGTCTTCAGCAAAGTGTCGATGCACGTATTAAACTCTCCAAGGCTCAATAAATTAAATTTCAAATCACCTTGGAAGAAAACAGGAAATAATGCAGGTGTTAGAAACAACGCAGGATGAAGCAATTCGCAGGGTTTTCATATGATTCGTAGTTGTGACTTTAAACCATAATGTCATGCAGTGAAACCTTTTACGGCCCCACATTATTTCTAAGAAGATAATTACCTAGGACAACGAGCTTGATATTCGTGGAGGCTAGGGGTTCCTCGTCGATAGAGGTCTGGGTCACTTGGCACTGCCACGAGCCGTCGTCTTCCTCGAGCGTTGTATCGAGGATCTGCACGGAACAGTCACCGTCCTTCGGGCTCCGCTTGAAAACGTACTTGTCCGGGATGCGCCCGACTGCGACTCCGTCCTTCAGCCAGGCGCAGTCGCCGCTACGGTTTAGCACCACGCACCGAAGCCTGACATTCTCGCCTGGGTTCACCTCGGTGTCTTTGGGCTCTTCAATAAACTTTTGTACAGTCTTGGACTTGACTGTAATGAATTGATATGCAAGAGAGAATAAGAACCTGCATGCGGGCATAATTATGGAAACTTGTCCGAACTCGTCGGTTAGTATACTTACCATTTGTAAACATGAATATGAAACATTATACTAGTCTACTGCTTTTTTTACGCAAAATGCAAATTGTTAAGTACATTTTTAGTGTATATTTGATATGTGTAGGGCACTTTTAATGTACATTTTTAACCTACTTTGCATTATAGCGGTGAAGTCTGCACGACAACCCGGTCTGGACACTGTTTGATATGAGTTTTAGGGGAAGTCCCCAAGGTAAAGAAGATTTCCGTGAAAAATAAATCACCTTCCACCTAAAATAGAATGCAGCTCGAACCCTCGAGGCGACTGGTGACCGCTAAAAAAGAAAACAAAAAACCGCCTGGGTTGAGATTTTATTTTGGGCCCGCCTCATTATATCAAATCATTAACAACTGATCTCATCATTGCTGCTGTAGTGCTCAAGACTGGTGACAATCATTATACTTCAAGTCCCGACGCAGCCGATATTACAAGCTTATGAATTCACTCATACGGCGTCAAATGTGCACCATCATAGTGTTCGTCATGTTTCTGAACGTGTTCTATCATCGCATAACAAACAATCAA
>JAZHYW010006434.1:0-15366 GCA_037355805.1 Ixodes ricinus
TGTTCGATGTAACCGTAGTTTTTGCTATATATTATCACTGCAACATTACTGTGCACAAAAACTGTTCGATATAAGGAATAATTTGATGTAAACGGGTTCGATATGGTCGGGTTTGACTGTATTTATGTCAAAGACAAATTCACATTATACCGTAGGCAAATCAATCATATACTACAATAATGGTAAAACATGAGTACAAACATCCTGATTGCTTGCTAAGTTCAATGCATCCAGGTGTGTGCAATAGCATTATTTAAATTCATATGCTGCTACAATAGTTTTATGTTATCAGTAAATCAACTAAAAAGCCCTGTTCGCATGTAGGACAGTAAGAGGTATATATAAATGTTGGAAAACTATTCCACTCTGTAAGAAAAGCATAGTCTTGGGAACCTTTCAAAACATGATTGTGGCACCATTTTAGGCGGAATGAGGTTATTTGCCTTTGGACTCTTTTCCCTAAAATTGTGCCAGTGTTTAACAATTATTAATTACTATATTGTTATGTCATTTTCAACAGCACTTTCAGTTGAGTTCTAACCCATCAGAAATTAGAAATGGTGGAACCGAAGGGCAAGAAGACCGAACATGCAGTCGTATATGATTGTGGTAGAAAAAAGTAAAAACGTTGAAGTGTTTTGAGGAATTAGACAGCAAGGTTATGGTCTACCTCGAATGAATGCCACATTTCCCCCTATAGATGAGCAATTTAGCCAGTGCAGAACGACTGCTAGTCTGGGGTATTTAACATGCATCATGCAGTAGTGCTTAGATGTCTTTCTTTAAGATGTGACTTCATGATGTGCACATGCATAAAATGAGAATGTGAATACCACTTTCCATACATACAAAGAGATAAGGTAGCACCCGAAACCAAACGCGACTTCACTATGGATTTTCTGCGTGAATCTCCCAATGATTTCAGGGTAAGTTCTAGTGCCGTGTTTGATAATCCCTGGACAATCGAAATTCGTAAGGGCAAAACAATCGGGATCTCATGTTAAGAACCTAGTGGAACCTACCCAGAACAAGCGCCAGGATGTTGCCCTGCAAGCTGAAGGCCTCCTTGGTTCCTTGCGATCCTGCCCAGCTGCAGGATGCAGCCACAGAATTCCCTACCAGCTGTGTAAGGACGAGCCTGGTTGCCACCTTATGATTATTTCCGCCATTCTGGCGGAAATATGCTGCCTAATGAAGCAGAAAAAAGAACATTGTGAAGTCAGATTACACACTCAATGCACTGGAAGCATATAAGTTCTGCCTTGAACCAAAGAGCACATATGATTTAACCAAAATAACAATTTATCTCAAATTCAGAAATAAAAGTAGCTGAAAATCTTGAGTCCTAATGTGCATGAAACGACTTTCTGACATTGGCCAAATAAGTGTGGCAGTTGCTTTCTGTCACTTTTTCAATGAAGATCAGAAAACAATTAATACCCTAGTGGGCTAGTTTTTCCATAAAACATAAAATGGATGGAAACGTGTGGTGTCCCTCAACTCTACACCACTTTCAGGGTCATTGGCATTGTGACGTGCAGCCTGGGCAGACCAGGGGACCCGGAGATATCTGGCTTTGCCGAGCGCTGAAGTTCACGCTCGGCAATCGCCGATCAGTAGCAAAGCGGCAGCGGTGAGAGAATGCTTTCGTTGACTCCGGGTAGATGGCCAAAACTTTGTGTATTAGATGCCAAGAATATGTGGCTTCCAAAGCACTTACGTACATTTGACCGAAAACATTCAGAAAAGGTTAGCTTTATATACAGGTGTATAATTGCTCAAGGTGCAAACTCAATACACTGCACCTGACGCGAAGTGACGCCGCAGGGAAATAGTCTATTTTTTGGCAGTTATGCAGCGCTCTTGAAACATTTTAAGGAAACAGGGCGTGTTTCCTCGTACTTGTCCTGAGGTAAACAAAATAAGATTAACAAGTTCCATATTCTTTTAACGTTAAAATTGTTTCATGGCCCCTTTAAAGGGACAATGAGGACGATTTTAAATAAAGTGGGTTTTTTGGACACCTGGGGACCTGGCTGCCGGTAAATTTTTTATAGAATTCTGCGACACCTATTTCTTTGCTTGCGAATAATCCAGTGATAGCGAAATTAACTCTCTGAGTGACGTCGTAAGGGAAGAGTCGCTTCGCCTCCGACGTCATGCTCCGCCATCACAAAGGAGAGGTGCAACGAGGGCGCGCGAATCTCGTTTTTTCTGCGCTTTCGTGATAAGTTTTGGTATTGTCAGCTTGTTCGCAGGCAAAGCAACGGGCACCACAGAATTTTATAGAAATATTGAGCGGCATGCCAGGGGCCTAAGGCATCGAAAAACACACGTAAGAAAAAGAAACTTAAAATCGTCCTCATTGTTCCTTTTGAATGTGGACAAGGGGTAAAAACTGTATAGAGGTAAGCATATTTGCAACTAATCGGAAGAAAGTGTTGGCTTGCAGTTGTCAGTGGCAGCAAGGCCGTGGGAATGCTAGGTCAAAACTTGAACCTCATGTGGAGGATGGGGAGGGGGTCGGGGCTACCCAGCCTTTACGGGCGCATGGTTACTATATGGGAGGAAGAAGGAAACAGAGAAAACTAGAACCACATGGACGAGATTATCCCTTACTAACATGGCATTGAGGATATGAATCCATCACGGCACCGAATCATGAAAGTCTGGCAACCTAAGCCCAATTCGACATAAATAACAAACCCTGACAAAGTAGACCTTGCTCCTCAGTAAAGCACTGACCTTCCATCGGGACAAGGTACCGTCCTCCAAAAGCTAGTCGCCAGCCAGCGTTCAGCAGCACGGGTCAGAAACAGACCAGCCACAGGCATGCCAGAGCAAAAATAATTATCAACAGACCGCCTAAGTATGAAACGAGGTGTCTCCGATGCTCTCCGCTAGCCAACATCCACCATCGGCAACCAATTTTGTCACACAGTTCATGACAAGAGAATGAGTGGGATCATGGGCCACAATAGTGATGGCAGAGGAGTTCCCGTACCATTCAGCGAGGGATTGCCGTCCATGCCGTCCCGTGACAAATAGAGGAACGCCATAGCCACAATGACGACGGTTACGGAACCTTCCTCCCTGTCAATAATGGCCCGACGAGCCAGACAATAACATCGGAAAATTCAGCAACATGGAACGACTGTGACAGATGGACGACAGCAACCGAGCACGGCTGCAATGGACAGACGTCCACAACAACGATGATGCGTCTGACACGGCAGGCTAAAGTAGAAGCGTTCTGCCACTGTAGGGCTTGTGCTACCGAGCAACCTCGTTGAGTTTGCATTGGGTTGGTGGGCCGCTACAGAGAGCTCCGTCTGATGATCGTCGTCATCAACGTCCACTGCAACCATGCTCAGTTGCTCGGTCGCCCGTCTGGCAATCGTCGTCGACGTTTATTGCAGCCGTGCTCGGTTGCTGTCGTTTGACCGTCACAGCTGCGCCCAGTTTCGGACGTTTTTGGTGTTGTCGCTGGCTCGTTGGGCCATTACTGACAGGGAGGAAGGTTATGTTGCATTGGTCATTGTGTGGCTCATAGAATCCCAAAAATCTATCACGGCACAGCGTGGACGGTGATTCCTTGCTGAACAGTATCAAAGCTCCTCTTGCACTGCCATCAAGATCCAAGATCATACTGTCGTTCTTGCTTCGTCGTCCACCGTGTGATGAAACCGGTCGCCGCAGGAGAATGTTGCATAGTGGACGACATCGGAGACTCTCCCCTCATGTGTACTTCGGTGCATACCGAGGTTTGCTGAACAATCTGAGAGACAACTCTCATATTGTCGCGTGCCACGCGTAGTGGCATTTCAGCTCGTATTGGCTGCGATAGTACATTTGTTCCATTTCAATAGCATTTGCAATATATAAATTAAGCTAAATTAATATAAAGAAAAGGGTAAAAAGGCTACAACATGGGGTGCAAGCGATGGCAGACCTGCAACAGCATGGGCAGTCCGTGGTGGGACCGCGCATCGGGGGAGGACAGGCAGCAAAGGGATGAGCCTGGACATATCAAGGGCAATTCAGTGATCAGCGATGAGACCAAACACAGAACGACCGTTGACATACGTCAACAGCAGAGTGGGCCTAGAGACGACTAAGGGACAGTAAGAGTGACATGCTTCATTGCAATTGTGTGACCATGCAACTTTTTGGAGAGTGAGCGAGCACGGCCTGATGGGATGGCAGTAGCAACCAAGCAACCCGCAGCCTTTTTCAAGTGGTTAGCTGATCAACACACTACTTTAAAGTTGGTTGCATAAACATCTAGAGGTATATTAACCTCTAAATAATTGATCTATACCAGGGTGGGCCAGGCTGACCCGGCCTAAGAGCCGCAAACAAAACCACAAAACCTCCAAGAGCTGCGGGGGGAGGTGAGGTGATGGGGGCACAATTTTTGTAGAGAGCAATAAACGAAACTGGAGCTACTTTCAATCTATCCGAGTCAAAAGCAGTCCAACTGTACTATAAAGGTAGCAGCAGCACGAGACTACCAAACCGCAACATAAACCACAGAGCTATGAAGGCAGTCATTCAACGCACTCTAAACGGTTGTTTATATCTTTACCATAGGACGCGCTTTACAGCGCTGTCACAACTACCGGTGCGCGCGCGTTCCATGGACGAGGGCTCATTCCGCTCTCGTGAGGCTGAGCACGGCCGCTAGCTCACCCTCTCCCGCGCTCGGGAGAGGGTGATGTAGCAACCGTGCTCAATCACGAGGCGCAATGACCCTCGTGCATGAACGCCGCGCACCGCTAGCTGTGCCAGCGCTGTAAAGCGCGTCCTATGATTAAGATATAAACAACCGTTTAGAGTACCGTTGGTTGAGACTAGCTGAGACGCCAGAAAGTCTGGTCGGTACCATTTTGAGTGTTTGTGCGTATGGCGCGTGCTTTGCTCGCGCTTCTAAGTGACACAAACGCACGTGCTGGGCTGTGGAGATCGTGCGCAGGGCTGTGAAAGTGTCAACAAATTTAGAATCGCCTCAAGAGTGGGCTGGCGTATCTAGAGTGTGCCGGCCACCTGACGAACGCGCATAAATCCGCACCGTTTGATGCTATTCGCATTAACGTAGATAATCATTCCCAAACTATGGGTTCTGCTGTTTTTATGCAACTTCTCTATATTTAAGCTTTAGCAACAAAAAATAAGAAAAGGATTCTTCAAGATGGGGGATTATAAAAATAATTTAATGGAAATATTATGATTGGCCAGAGTGCTTCCACAGCTGCTGCAGATACAATGCCTTCCATGTGAGGAAAGGTGGGCAGAAGTATAGACAGTGCCATCGATGCCCTATCTCGAAAGTTGTGTGCTGCAGTGCTGGGCAGGGCACAGGCTCACAACTGTTAAACAAGGTTGTTTGCACTTCCTCTTCTGCAGCTAAAGCACTGCCCAGGTTTGTACACATGTGCCAGTGGTTTTTCTAGTACTGCCCACACCGTCTGATGTAGGAAAAAAAGTGCTTAATTACACTGTACTGGGGTAGACTGTAGCAGTGTTGCACAACTTTTTGTGACAACTCTTTTACATTGGAGGAATGTGAAATGCTGCGAGAGCCAGAATAGTTTTAAAAACTTGTGTAACAGTAGCACACTTAAAAACTCGCAGTAGAAAAGTGAGACCACATATGTAACAATGTTAGTTTTTAAAAGAGGGCTAGAAGATTACCACTTTGAACATGTTTACGCAAATTTGAAACTGTCTGGGCTCAACTTCCCTATTTCTCGCCAAACTGTAATATTGTGGATGTTAGGAAATAAATCGTCGATACATCGCACACCTAGTGCAAAGCCTACAGTTCTCTCCCAAGAAGAAACACTAGCTTTTATTGCCATCTTAAATGAGCAGAATACAGCTGAGCTGCTCGGTGACGGCGGCCCCTGTCGAAGCCTTGCCTAGTACGACTTGCGCATCCGAGGGAGACCCTAAAGGCTTCGGCGCAAACACGAACGACGCCGAGAGCTCTGAGCATTGCATTGCAAGCAGCTCCTACCTCGGTACCGTTCCTGCAGCTGCGCTGGAGCCTTTCGACCTCAAGGTCCGGTCTCGGTTGGCGAGGTTTGGTGAGGCGCGGTAGCGTCCTCAAAGAACGCCTCACGAGTGGTTGGAAACAATCTCTCTCGTCAGGGCATGCGCACACACGTCGCATCTGGTCCAGAGCGGCCCGGCGGCCCGGCCCAGAGCCCAAAACGCATGGGTTTTGATGTTTCTTCCGTCTCGTGACTTCTTGTGCAGCATCGAACACGGAGGGCACAATCTTTATGCTCGCCGAAAGCATCGAAAGGCCTTCACGCGCGATTCACCGAAAAACTTGGGCACGTGGCGCGGCTGATGCGGGAAATGCGCATTCATGTAAACGTTGCCGCGTCAATTTCATTCGAAGGACGATTGGAGTCGATGCGCTGAAGTTGCATTCGTGTAAACGTAGCTAGGGCGATTGGGATAATTAATTAAATGTAAACATTTAGTGCGTGATTTATTATTACTTTTGACATGTGAATGCTAAGTTCACAAGAGCAATCGTCCTCTCATAAATTGGTTACTCACTGCAGTGCTCCCACTTGTTACAATAAAAATCACTTTGTTATAATCACATAATTAGCGATAATATTTTGGAAATCTTTTGTATAATTTTAGATTTTCGTAAAATGAAACAGCTGTCTGTTTTGCAAGTTTATTGACGTCGGTAGCAAAATACTGGAAATGATCATAAACGTCTAAACGATAACGAATCCACCTTATCTGGCAAAGTGGTCTCAGGAACCCCCCAAAAAAAATTTGGAGAAAAGATAAAATATATTTAGCACATCATACATTTTATTTTGGTTTACTGCAGTGGCATGGCAAATTTTCTACTTTGTTGTATTTTTAAATTGTTCTTGTTTGTGCTTCGCTGTTTCTGTAAAATTGCATCAGGTGCCTCTGATATATATTTTTCTACGATATAATGCACATTTTAGACACTACAGAATTTGCCGTAATATTGAGACAAAAGGAGCACCCATACAAACCCTCAAACTGCCTGATGGCTTCGAGCATTGGTCGTGCAACTGCTTCAATGGATGAGATGGGGGCTATTATGTATGAACCTATGGTCCTTCCCGTCTCGGGATGTCGCCAAGTTAGTCTGTTAGGGGCAAGCTCCATCACTTCCAGGAGAAAATGCTTCATAAATATGTTTATCATCGGCTTCACACCGAACCACATCAACGTCAAAATTTGGAATCTCTTTTTCACTCCGTTATTGGCGGAATACTCCGAAGGATAAGCCTTTGGCCTTGCTGCAGGTGGGGTTTGGAAATTGACTTTCTTTCCTTTGTCTTCATCTTCAGTAAAAAACATTGGAGATTTTCTTCATGATGATGATGATCTGGAACTTTGCAGAAAATCAGGCTCTGTTGAGTAGTTGTTTAAACACCTCCACATCGTAATTCCCAAAAATAATTTAATTGAGGTTTGCAGCCACCCAAGACAGTTATCCATGCAAAGCAAAAATGAAGCACATGGTGCTGTTGTTACAGCCAATGACAAGATATTGTTAAAGGAAACATGGCAACAGAACTGTTAAGTTCCTGAGTGTTTGTAGCTAGAAATCACCTATATTTTCTTCAGTTGATTAACGGGTCAGGAACTGTTGCAATTGTAGAACCAAATTACAAGGTTGATCTAAAGGTCTATAGACCAGACAACGAATCTGTAAGTAACTTGTTCATTTCCTCTGCATGGCATAGCATTTTGCACCCAGGACTGGCTTGGCACCATTATGAGTAAACTGTGAAGTTGGCTTACCGGCAGTTTTTCATTTGTCTAGTACCTCTTGTATGGGCCTCGTCTCCTGCTTGGGTTCATCTTGGTGCAGCAGCGGTGTCAGGAGGTGCCCCCTTGATTCCTAAAATATGAAGTGTGCAAAAGAATTACAGAGTTCTGGCATACCTTTCCATATGAATTGTGACCCAGAAGGCATACTAAAGACATTTTGGCATGCAGTTTATATAGCTTATGTGCAGCTCCTTAATTAATTTTGTTAACAGTAGAACATAAAATATGATGTACTACAGCATATTTTCGTGCCACCACATTCTCACTTTACCAGAAGTGTTAGCGATAACGTCCAGTGGCAAATATTTGAAGCTGTCTACAACTGCCAAATTAATGCACACTTCTCTGGGGCTTATGAAGCACTGAAATATACCAGAAATGTTTTGCAGTACAGAAGCCACACTCAGCAACATTATTACGCTAACACAGTTATACAGCAGCTCCTCAGAGGTTAGATGCATTCAGTAGAATCAGTAGCATTGCTTGAAAGATGCATACACTCGAGACGAGGGTGTGCTCTATAACAGTGGTTGCACAGTTGAGAAGCACTTTTTAATAAGCATTTACACCTTGCTTCCACAGATTCTCAAAGATATTGATACAGGCACATCTGGACAGCATTCTCAACCATGACAAAGTAATTTAACTGTACAGTGGCACAAGCATGTGGGTATAGAAGAGAGGAAGACTTGTGAAACCTGCACTATGAAAAGTGCGGCCGGACTGGATTTTTACGCTTTCATAGAGCCTTGTCAATCGCAGAATCGCAGAAGAAAGCATGCTCGCCGCTCTGCATTATGTACTGTGACCCTATCACTCCGCAGTTCCACCTGCGCATGCTCATGAACACAACGTTTCTACTCGTGACGTCATAGTATTTAGAGCGTCCTTCTGATTGAGCATGTAGAAGATCATGGTGACCTGCTGGTGCACTGAAAGCATCCCTCAGCAGTACAAGCGTCTTTGGTGCTGCGCGTGCACTTCATCTCTTCACTTGGATTATCTCTACAAATCTACAAAAGTTATATCATTCCTGCCTTTTTATTCTCACCAATATTATTTTTTAACACCGCCAGAGCCATTGTTGACCTGTTCACTCAGGCTGGTGGAATATTCGATCCAAGGGGGCGAACCGGCGAGCTTTTCGTGAATTTTTCAGAATACGACTTTAGGTTCATTTTGGAGTTTGAGTTTGTGAGTTCTGGTGGCCTGTAGCGAACTACATGTTTGATTGTGCGTATACATGATTGTCACTAACTTTTAAACAAGATTACGGCAGGCTCTGAAGCTTCAGCATCTATAGTTCCAACCGCCAGCACCATGTAGACGGGAAGCAGCGTACGTCCTGTCTACATCTCCCACTGTACTGTCCTCTATGTTTGTGGCGTATTATATAAAAATGAGTAACCAACTAGCCATCTTGGTGCATAGTTTATGTTTGCAGGGAGAAAAACATCACTCTCTTCTAACAAAGAAAGCAAAAAGCAACTTGGACATTAGTGTTGAGACAATGTAACTTTTGGATTGCCAGTGTAGGGCATCACTGGATTACACTGTACATGAGCGATTTAACCATTACGACTGCTATTCTGCGGCAATGAATGTGCATCACACGGCGACTATACACAGCTACACGCTGGTATGATGGTTGTCCAAATCTAAACAAGCAGGGGTGGGGATAGGACCCATTGTCTAATAGTTGCGCACCACAGGCTTTTGCACTTATGCTCCGAGCTGGTGTCCGCTTAGCCCACTCTGCTACTGATACCTGATACCAACTAACTTCCCCCCTTCCTTTTTAATGTAACACCCAGTAGTTGTTGACCTCGAGAAACTTGTGTGCCTTAACTGAGTTAGAAGCAAACTAATCCAGTGAAATAACCCAACAAAACGACGAGAGCAAGTTTGCTTCAGAACTTGAGCATGACATTGAGATCCTCGAACAAAACGCTGCACACGCACAGTCTGTTGCTATGTGACTATAGTGAACTCCTATAGCGAGCTCAGGAGTCCGGAGTAACCGTTGAGTTATGGCGACCTAAGTATTGTGCAGAATTAAAATGCAAGGTGCCTCAGCAAGCCCAATTAATCTTCCAGGAAAGTTCCAAGAAACTTCTTCGATAGAAAACAGCGATCAAGCACGAAATGTGCTCTGCGGCCATATACACCTTTCCAAAAAACGCTCCTAGGCCGCCGCCATGTTGCTGATGCGGCTGGTGCGACTCTTGCGCCCCCAAATTTTCTGCCACTCTCTTGGACTTTTGAAACCCTGTCAGCGCGGTTCTCTACCTTATATTTTGCGGTTTCAGATTCAACGTTTTCTGGCCCTTTTGAAAAAAAAAAGCTTTCCCAAAATGTGCCCTACAACGAGGTCATCTTGGATTCCGTCCGATTGTCAAGAGTGTGACTGTCGTCGACTGTGACTGTGTTATTTGAGATCTTTCTCAAATAAATTATTTTCAGATAACGCTGCATCGTGTGGTACATACAATATATTGTTTGAATGCTGTCCATTGGTAAACACGTTATTTGCGAGCGTGCAAAATTCATGCCTTTCAGCTATCCTCTTGCAAATTATTTTCGACAGCTAAGCGCGTTGTGTTTGACACGCGGCTATTGAGCGGCGCTGTCAAAACTTATCGTCAAAAAACAAGGAACATGACAACTAACATTCTAGTTGCATTCGTTCTGTCACGTGCGCACCCAACTAAATAGTTTACAGTTCTTTTTTTGCTTTTTTACTTTTTTCATTGTGATACAATGCTTTCTCAATGTCCTCAGGAAACTCCATACACCATGAAAGACAAAAAATACAGAAGGAAAAGACGAGAATTCAGCCGCCAGCAGTGTTTGAAACTGCCTATACAGGCTGCGTCCTATCGAAATTACGGTCCACTCGGTTACGGTTAGCGGAGACGACGGTGAGAGTCTAGTCTCAAACCCAGTGACTGGGCTCGAAAACAGTTCGTAGCTCCTGGGGTTGAGTGTTTCTTGGAAAGGTGTACATCCCCCGGCTTTGCAAACAGTTCACCGATTCATGTTAGAACGAGGTTTGATAGTCGATCGTGGACTCCTGGTGTTCGAATTTATGGAACAAGGAAGCACAACGCAAAAATCATCAGAGATCAGTGACAGAACCATTTGAACAACGCGGAGAGATATCTTTGCTACATTTTTCACTGCACTGGAATTCATTTCTACAATATGTACTTACTAGATCCGCCCATTATTATGACTGGGAAAATTTTCTAGTCCTATTTGGGCTCCATGGCCTTCTCAGCGGCATCTAGAAGTTTGGAGCCAGCCAGGTCCTTGGGCCACAGGCAATAGTCAGTCCCTCTCATCCATTTTAATGGCACCACACTTGCTACAACCTTTTCTGTGTAGAACCTCACGACATAGTAGTTCTTTTTAAGAACCCTGCAGAGAAAAATAAGCATCAAATTACTAGTTTGACCACATGAAAGTACATGAGTATATAAAGCACTCTTTTGGTGGGGCACATTACGAGTAAAAAAAAACACAAGCCAGGCTATGACATTTTAATTTCAAGTTACCTCGTTATGAATGACAAATGTTTAGCTTCAAACCTGCACTAGAGCTAAATAAAGGTGGAGACACATGTGAGCAAAATGCTAGCAAAGTCGCGCTGACGGGCAACATTACCGTAGCAACTGCCACTAGCATCATCGCAGGGCAGTTAAATGACGTCACGCCACTCTGATCCAAAAAGATAGATTTTTGTTGTGCCGCACTGAGATGGCCAGCAAAAAATTGCGCCTATGTGTTGACGGGTGGATTGGACAGTGGTGAAATTGCGTTGGTGTTTGCATTTTTATGTTACGGAACGCACCGGGCTCTAACGCTTGAAGCTTGCTTCACCTCTGCCACGGGTTGTCCCGGTATTGCACCAGAGCCATAGATAGGGAAGAATTTGGCCAAGAGGCGTGGCCCATTTGACAGCTCGTCAGCCACGTCACTGACACGTCATGCTAGCGTCGCGGGCACGCCCCACTCTGCCATTTTTGTTTTCACCCGCGCCGGACGACTATGCCCGTATACGCTGCTTTCGGCGACTGACAATGTATGGTCGTTTTGATTTCTGCTTTTGTCAATGTTTAATGGCATTTAATCTCTGCGGTGTTTATGCGAGAGCCATGTTTAATCGGTTCCACGGTAACCTTGCTTATTCTCCGCCTTTACGTGCAGCGACTCTGCCCGGTTCATAAAAATTGCTTACGCTCTGTCAAACTCGGCGCTCGGTGTGTCGCGAAATTTGCACTGGAATAAAACGCTCGTTGTTTACAGCTCTAGTTGAGACCGTTCATATCTGTTGGTTTTGACGTCGGGGTACGACGATTTAAATTTCCGACGCAGTTGACAAGTTCTTGGCAGAATATTTGTGTCAGCGAGACCCGACGTGCGATCGCGCGTCAGCAACATGAGACATGTGAGGTGCGCTCGCGTTTGCTACGAAATCTATGAAACGTGCTTCTACAAAACTATGAGCGATTGTAAACTAAAATTTGAAAAAGAGGTAAAGCTATTCGCCCGTGATGGTTATTTGCGATCGTGCTTCTGAGCAGGATTTCTTCGCGATATGTGCAAAATGGCATGTGTAGCTTGGAGCTATATCTTTAAATGAGATGATCTCGTCATGCATGCGTTTTTCTCGCTTCAAATGGGGGCTTTCAGTAATGACAGATATAATTGTATGCAACTTTTTGAGTGGCAGGCAACAATACAAGCTTGTCGTGCCTGGGCGTTAGAGAACGCTAGTCTCACTTAGCTCGATCTGGATACAAAAACCAGGCTTTTTTATACATCAAATACCATTTATTTTAAACCGTCAAAACATGCTCAAATGCAATCCGGTCCTAACTAGACGTTCCAGTTCATCTGCCTAGAACCAGCGCAGAACTTCCCCAAGTGGCATGTTTAATAAGCAACCTATGCTCGAACTTTGTGATCGACTAAATCCGACGCGGTGCAGCCATTAACTTGCTGGATGAGCACTTCTTTGCGCTCCTTTTCTCAGCTGCCTTCAGGGTGCTGTCCTTCACATAAAATCGACTCCTGGCCCTGCTGAAACGCCTGATCAGCTTTTCTTTGATTTCATGGCATTCTGGGAAGTTGATTTTCCCGCAGGTGGTCTTCATTGCAGTAGACAGTGTTGTCCAGATATTCTCTTGTTGGATCAGATTTTCAAACTCTCCCTTGAAGATGCCTTCACACTTCAGAAGCATTTCTGACACACTATCCGAAACACGAGTAAGGGCCCCTGGTTTGTAGTCTTAATTAAATCTTGTAGCTGATTGTACTCCGGCTTGGAGCTCTCTTCAGTTTGTACTGCTACTGCACAAACATCACATGTAACATCATTCTTAGAAAACCCGTGAAACGATACACCCAGCAAAGTAAACAAATGCACTCTTGTCTGCAAGCTCCACTGCAGGCATTTCAGATTCTTCCTGAAGTTCTTGCGCATCCTGGCACTCTTGCAAGTTGTTTATGGGCTGGGAGTCAGTCAAATCTGCAAGGTAAAACGCTCCATCGTCACATTCGTAAGAGCTTGAGGTAACATGTTTCAGGTACTGAGACAGAGTGATTATTCAGATCAATGCTATTGACAATTATTTATAAATTCGTACCGTGCGTAAGTAATTGCATCTGTAGAAAAATCCCCATTTACATGGGGAGTTTTGGAATATATGGAAACACTTTTACCTCAAAAAGTCAGGAACCTGCAGTCGGCGTCCACTTGTCACGCTTTGTTTTTATTAGCCAGACTTTCTGTTTTTTTTTTTTTTCGGAATAATAAACAAGCAAAAGCCATCACGGCTGCTGTTAGAGCACCCAACGGCACAGCAGCAAACCATTTTCGTCTTGGAAGTGAAAATAAAAGCTCAGCAAATCAAGGAGCCGCTAAACCCCCAGCGTAGCCTACGCGCGCATACGGGGAATAAGAACAAAAATGGTGGAGAAGTGCGTGTCGTGTGCTGCGCGTTTGTCGTTGCCACGCGGTTGCTAGGGCCAACGTCAACACCGGTGGGAGGAGTCGAGGGTCCGCCTGGGTTCACCGAGGACAATATATGGCCAAACTCTTTCCCTATCTAAGGCTCTGTATTTCACTGCCTCTGAGCACCACCTCGCGGGCGCCCTCCTCTGACGGAGCTGGTAGGACGCCAGCAGACATGCTATGTCAAAACATAAATTGGCTGCTAGTTTGCATCTATGCCGATTAAAAACGCGTTATTTCTTAAAAACACGTTTACGACGTTTTTGTGAGTAATCTTTCTAACTGCGCCTCGAAGTTGCTATTTATTGATAAAAAACACTAAAACGTTCAAAAACAAGCATGGAGCCTCACATACAACCTGCGTGGCATCCGTCTGGGATATTCACAGCCTCTCTAATTGCTATTTAGGACCTGTGGAGGCTACTGTTGAAAAACGTTTGGCATTAACCAAAGTAAATAATGTGCTGTCTTAGCTGTGCATGCATTCACAGTTTTGCAAAGTTTGGCACACTTGTTTTAGCTGCATTGAGCTTGCCAATACCAACGCTTGTATACAAGAGCGACTTGACAGTTGCAACTGACACTTAGCTCATCCCGCATAACATATGTGCCAAAGAAGTTGGCCACACCGCGACTTTTCATCAGGTGGCGTGCAGTCTGCCAGGCCGAAGTGGCAAAAAGCGTCCCGCAAATCGACCTTTGTGAAGAAGGGGAAAGATGGCAGGGGGCAGATCTGCAGGGCGACGGGGAGAAGTGGAATCTTAAACTTCAGGCTCGGCAGGGTCGACGTCAAGTGGCTACTGTTCAAAGTGAACCACGAGGCGGTGGGCGAGTTGGGGACCACCTGGACGGGTGCAAGTAGGGGCCGTGACTTGTCGGCTCGATGATGCCGGCGTAAAGCATGGAACTCACCACGTCACGGAGGACGGGGAGCTGGGAATTGGGGGGGAAAGGAACGGGGAACGGCTGTTAAACACAAATGGGCTCCGCGAAAAAAAATTTAATGACTGAAGGGTCGAAAGGTGGGAAGATACCAAATGTGTGCTCCGCTTTGTCCCAGTTGAGAGGTGGTTCATTTGCTCGCACGGGGGGATGGGGTGGTCCAGCTGGGAAGGCCGCTGGTCACCGACTGTCGTAACTGGTATTGTCATGGGATGCGTCGTCATTGGTGCCGGAAAGGCCGGCATTGCGACGGTGCAGCCAGCGCAGGATACAAAGGGCCACATCCGCGAGGCTGTCCGACTCATTCTCAAATTCGTCCTCTGAGTCGCGGCCCGGGGAAGGCCCCGGCGACAAGCATGGGGAGGGGTCCGCAGACGCCTCGGAGGGGTCTCCGTCGGAGGACGAAGAGTGTAAAGAGGCAGCCAAGCTGTCCTCTGAGGGGTTGGCGCTTGAGGAAGGCCCGGATTGAGGCTTATAGGAGGAGGTGGGGAGGCTGGGAACGCCAGCCACATGGATGGCCTGGGCGAGAAGGTCCTCTGGTTGGAGGTGCTGCACCAGGC